>VYYJ01002272.1:0-22712 GCA_021029165.1 Cyphoderus albinus | reverse complement strand
CCACGGACATAGTAGCGTTCATGTTAAAACCGCAGAGGATCTTAGCACTGCTACTGCAGGGTCAGATTTTGTCACAAGCAATGAAAAGCAAGAGTAAAATTTATTGTTAAAAGTATTCAACATTGGGTGTAAGGTTAAGTATGCACTTAGGATTATATTTCTATGTATTAAGTTTATGGAACATTTTCTAAGCAGTTTGTGAGAAGGAGACATCTTCAAGTGGTTATTGAAGCTTAAAGAAACAATATGTCAAAGAAGCAATTTTAAAACGTTTTGTCTGAAAGTAGCTAGAATGTTTTCCAACTGACTTGAAAATGACCTTTACAAGATACAAGGTGTGATTTCATACATCACATCATGCAGTTTCAATTATCGTATCCGTCGATTACAGAACTTTTAGCAACTGAAATGGTTTTCATCAAGATGATACGACGGCTCTTAAAGTCTAAAGAACTGCTGTCTGTTACGCGTGGTTTATTGAAACACCATTATTACCTTCGGAAGACAAGGCAAAGAATGAAGCACATGGGTATATGTATAGGCTTGGTGTGGTGGTGTCTGTTTACGCCAGCATAATTAACAAAAGAGGTGGGTGTATTAGGAAGACACAAATAATTTATGTCCTTCAAATCTATTTGCACATTTTTCATTGAGATGTGCTTATATGTAAACACTTAGCAAAAGTGTGAGTAATTCCAGGCTGAAAAATAGTTTTAGTTTTCAGTGACACATAATGTTAAAAATAAAGATTTCTTCCCGTATTCACCAACTGGAAAGGACAGACCATTTAAGATTCGCTTGCCGTAGTTAATTCGTTCGTAAATAGTGTGCAAATAGCGTTCCGCTTTGTGAGGTTTAGATGAAACATAAGAATTATTGTTTTTTGTAGCGGTGTCTTTGCAAATTTTATAAGGAATTGAAGAATCTATCAAGAAGAGCAATTAAATTATGAATCAGGTGAAATCATTTTTGAATTATAAGGCATTGGAGCAAAATATTGTGTCTGATTTGATATTTACGAGAGCGAAAAGATGAAATGAATCTAAAACTATATGAAAAATATGCACTTTTACTATTAACTATATGTAACTTAATTGTTGAGTTAAGCATTTTGTCGCTGCATTGCAAATAAAGTGATTAGTTTAACCAAGAAGCGAATCTAACCTTATCTAGATAAGACCCACACACGTTTATTGTTACAAATTTTATAAATACTCCGACATAAAAGTGTAATTATTAGGTCACAATTAAGTATTTGTCTTTGTAAAATGTACATAAACTACATGCATTATCTGTAAATTTTTAAACCCTAAACAAACTGACAACTCTGATTTTCCTTTTATTTCATTGTTAGAACAATACTGATTAAAACAATGTATTACTTATACTGTACTAAATGTTCAATGTAAACTGACTTGATAACTTGCAGACTGGTTCTTTATCGCAAGAATTTTAAAAATGCCAGCAATCCTATCAAATATAACGTTCGAGTTGAAATAAGACATCCACCGTTAGGCAAATCATTACATAAATCCTCGCTACAAGTGCAACATCTAGCTGGTTTTCCATTCTGATCACAAGGGTTGCAGCCCTCTACATCAAACATTGTACCTCTTGGGGTACAACTTCTCAAAGTGAACGTCTGATCTTGGGAAAATTGGGTGTAGCAAAGCCAATCATCTGACAACAAACAATCACAACAATTTAAATTTTTACAACGAAGGTGTTTTTATCATCCAAAATAAACCAAATTCAACAAGGACTCTAAAGATTTTTCTTTGTTTTGAATTATTGCATAAAAGGAAAGTGTTTACTTTACCGGCTCGATTTTCAACCGATTTTCTTCCCATCGTTATTATTTCTACAACTGGTCTCTCTGGTGGGTTGATTTGGAGATCTTCGACAAAGTCGGAGAATGTCGTGTTGGTGCAGTTTTTTACGAATTCTTTTCGATAGCGCTGTGGTTCGACGTTACAAGCGCGATGGGTATCGCTTCGACAAAAGTAGCATTGCAGAGGAAGATCGGGTTCCTGCTTATCGGGTTCAGTTGTTTCTCCTTCTGAATTTCTGATAACTGAAAAATAAAATGCCAAAAATTCTATTTGTCCATTTTTCCCTTTAAATCATTCATAGGTTTGAGACTTACGTATTTGAATGACACACGCTAAAATAATCAGTTTAACAACACTGACAGCTATGCGATCACGAAGTTGCACCATAATGCTTTAGATGTAGAACTTGATGTAAACTCTTTCGCAAGATTAATAAACCCTTCCTTATAAGACTTGTCGTAGTATTGACTGTATTGTTTTTTATATTCCGTTGTTTTAAGTTCGCATCGCATTCCAAAATGGTCCGAAAGATTTTCGAAACGTATATTTATTTGATAAAAATTGCCAACTCTATATACAAGTATCTACGATTACATAGGTTTTCTGTTACCATGTACAAGATATTTTTGAATCTAGAAGGTTGTGATTCATAATGTGACCGGTTCGGCGTTAGCTTTATTTCGTTAAATACTTTCACATTTCGTATTGTACATATAATAAAATTCACAAAACCAAAATCTGCATTACTGTTTTACTAGATAATTTCAAAAAGGCTTTGGAAGTTACTTTGAGTGCCACTGCCACTCCAAAAAAAACCAAATGTCAGTAGTGGAACATCTTTCAAACATTATCATTCCTTCAAGAATGCATAATTGCCATTTTATCTTTATCGGAGCATTGCCATCTTTGCATTAAATAGTTTTTTTGTAGAAAGTGAAACCACTATAAGTATATCTTGATGCACTTCATTCACTGTGCAAGCCACCATTTACGATTTATCCATATTAATTTTGATTTGTTTCACAAGAATTTTGTGAGTTAGGAAATCTTGAGAATCTTGAGGACAAATCATAAGATACGCCATGTAGACTTAAGGAGAAAACAACTTGCACATAAAGTGCAGCTACATAACATTTGCTAGTGCCAACCAACTTTAAGTTATATCATGTGTCACCCGCCGGACAGAACAATAATGATATTAAGTAAAAACATGTGCCTATTGGGCAAATAAAATCTTTATTTTACTAACAATAACAATACACGGAGCATGATTTTGGCGCACCTTAGCAAATGCTGCCGCATAAAATTATGCTTTAATGAAGAAATGGTTCTAAAAGATGACAGGTTTACGATCCAAGATCCTAGGAATGTTGCATTCTGGTAAAATCCTTAGCCTTGTGCAGGGGTAACTTACATATTTTATTTGTCTCGCACTTAGCTGTATTGTAATAAAGCTGTGAAAATGTGTATTTATTATTATTGCTTTGTATAATGGTTGGTCAGTTTTATTTTCGAGCAGATTAGTTTGGTCACCAACATTGCCAAGCTGTTGTTGCTCTTTTGCTTGGTTGTGGTGTTGCTCCGCTCTATCTTCCGCGGTTTAATGTGTTGAAACGACCTAAGTTGTTAAGTGGTAGTTGCTTTTTATTACTTTAATCCCGTTCCATTTATAATCATGTGTCAACTCACCCCCGTAGTGCATGGTGTTTGTTCATCAGTCAAGTTCAACTGAATTCTTTTGACCTGCTCGCAATAACGATAACAATAACTGCCTTCAGAAGGATAAGTATTTTGCTGAGAGAGGCAGAGTAATTGGTTCCTTGGTTTACCACGCCACCAAAGAGAAACTTGGGATCTGCAATACCTCAAGTGAGGGCTGTAAAAGCGAACATTGTAACCGTAATCGCTAAACAAAATAGACGAACAGTTTCTTTCTACAGAATGCAAAGGTGGACATGGTATGGTTGTTCAGAAAATGAGTCTAGAAATATGGAGTTGGTTAATAAAGCCAAAATGAGCACAAGCGAAAACGAAACAGAAATAGTTTTAACAACCCTCCTGGTTCTTGCTACTGGCCAACAGAAACCATCCCTTGTAAAAGTGAAAGCCGGCAAGTTTATATACCTCTAGTTGCACTACTGGCTCGACGGATGAGATTTGCATATTTGATGTTTAAATTGTTTCCAATTGCAGCAATTCCTTATCGAAATCAAGTGAGTCTGCCTCAAATACTTTAAAAAGATGTTTTAGAAAAAATGTGATCAGTTCAATAATTGAACTTCAATTGATAATTTTAACTAGTTTATTTTTTTTTAAATTGTTAACTATGATTTGCAAAGCATTTAATAAACACATTAATGCAACATGTTGCAATGTGTTGCACTGTAGTCCAAATCAGTAGTCCAAAAACATAGCACAACACATTACAAATTGTATCTGAAAATCATTACTCATCAAAACGGATTAATTCTATTTAAATGTACATTTATTCTAAAAATACTATTAAACTGTTTTTAGACATCGGGTTAGTTCTTATTAGTTAAAGGCTTGTACTAATAAAATAATGATTTCTAACTGCTAAAAATGTCTACAGCTTTAATATTTTGTCTACGTTGAGAGTAACTTTCACTTTCACGTTTCACATTACAGATATTGCATCACCGGGTTTGTGGAATTTTAAAATGATCAGCCAGTATTGATCTATAATTTTGGAAAATGCAGCCAGCGACATCAAAACATTTTACAATGACCCTCTTTAAAATACCAGTTGATGATAAAAGGTCTGGATAGGCAACAAAAATAAAGTGTTGCAAAAGCATTTATTAATGCTACTTTTTACTTCTCACTTGGGACCGGAGGTGTGATCATTATTATGATATCACTTAAACTCTGGGAAATACTTCAGCAATGCTTTTTATGAAAGAATCACATTATTATTCGAGTGAAAGTACGTTCAATGTACTGTTCTCTCTTCCGTCGGTGTCATGTAATGTTCGTGCCCGTTTTGTAAGTGTGAACGACAAAATGCTCGTCGACATCATCTTCTCCAGCTTTCCTTTCAGTTGAAGACATAATGGCTCGGTATGGTATAATATAACAATACAGGCAACCAACTATGATGCGTTGTCTTCTGGTTGCCTTTACTTAGGAGAAAGCTTAAGGGAAACATCACACCCCAAAATAATAATCATAATGATGATAGTGATAATACAGCTGACATATTTCATTTGCTGGAGGCTCGTTTTAAAATACACTGACAGCACATGCTTGCATTCTTACTCTTTACTGCGGAAAACACTAATGCTGCGTCCGCCGTAAGGCCGAGCTTCGAAAAACCAACAACATTTTTCCATAAACGCGCTTCGGTCATGTTCTCTTATGAGTATGAGCAAATTAGTTGAAACGAGAAGATGCCAGACTTTTCCCAGTTTGAATCCCTTCTCCGTAATACCACTGCGGGTATCCCATTGGAGACGACAAGTAGTTGCAAAAGGCGTGACGGTCCTGTGTGACTGTGACAGGAAAAGTAAGGGGAAAGCCAACTGAGAGCTCATAATAAATAGAGCTGCCTGAGTGACGCTCATTTTCCTTTTGTCTCTGTATATTTTATTATTATTATCATTATTATAGTTGCTGCAGTTTGCTGTTTCTACCGAAAACCCAGCTTTAGTTATAGCTGAGAACAGAGAGATGAAGCAGGAATGGCAAATAGGCCACTGCTAGTCAAATGAGCTATGTCAAGAATCGGGATGATGATCATCACCACCACCACTTTTATCATCAACAGCATGACTGCCCTTACACGAGACGTTATTACGAAACATTACGTCAAAAGTTGAGATTTAAAAAGGAAAACCAACGAAAATGAAAAGCGTCATCATTGTTGTTTTCGTTTCACTCTGACTCATGCTTAGAATAAAGAAACAAGAACTGAATAATGAAAGTATTCCACACAAAAATGTATTGTTCGCCTATTCTTGTCTCGTCTGCTTCCTTATTGTCTCTTTCTCTTTTAGTATTTTTAAAGCATTCAGCCTTCAACACCTTCTTCCTTCATTTTCTTTTACATTAATGATAATGACTATTAAGCACACTTTTATTTATATAATCGGCATCTGTTTCTCTTTTATGCTTTTTTTTAAAGCATTCAGCCTTCAACACCTTCTTCCTTCATTTTCTTTTACATTAATGATAATGACTATTAAGCACACTTTTATTTATATAATCGGCATCTGTTTCTCTTTATGCTTCGAAAACTTTGAACATAGCAGCATATTATTATAGCACCGTTACATTTTAATTATCAAAATTACCTACACTGGAATTTGGGCAGAATAATAACGAATAGTTACCGAAGGCTATCCTTATAAAGAAACGTATCATTTCCGTATTAGCTAAAAATAGACAACTAAGGCACTTTTCTAGATTAATGTTTAACTCTTACATCTTTTTGAATTTCACTTACGAAAATTAAGGCAAAGCTATTTTATAACCGGTTAAAATTATCTATTTGACATTTGATGAAATAAACTAAAATATCTAAACATCACAATTCACAATTACAGCAATGAGTTCAGCTCTTTTCCGCTGGTTTTTGTATCTTTTTATCATTAAAAGTTTTATTTCAACGACTGCAAGAAACAATCTGTAATGTCATAATGTGTATCATATTCATTTGTTGATTAGTAAAATCCAAATACATCACGACAGGCGTTGTGGTATTACTTAGCTGTGTACTTTATTACCAACCATAAACTAAACTCCAAATAAACATTAAGATTATTCATCACAATTTGGTTGACCATTGGACCAAAATCACATTAGTCATAGAATATTAAATCAGTTGATCGCCTCGAAAGTCTCCTTTACCCTACACTGGAGTCACAAGAAATGGATTTAATGAAGCTTCGGTAGACCAGTGCTAATGACATTGCTGTCATTTTGATAACTAGGCAAGCTTAAGTGCCTCTTCAGTCAACGGAATCATCAATTATTGCGTATCGAAAGGCTGTCATTGCCCATAAATCCGCGAGTTGATTGTATTATAGCTAAAGAACGAAGCGTAAGAGTGAAATTGAAGATCGCGTGGGTGTATGGTTTTCATTTCAACCCCATCATCGTAAATCCTTCAAACCTTTCCTGTAACTGGCTTTGTTTGCTTAGCACAATAACAGATGAGTTTCAAACTAGGCGGAATCTACTAATCGGTAACGCCTGAGAGAAGGAAGTAAAGTGGAGTCAACCTCATAAAAACTAAGTATTGGTTATTGGCATTAGTGTGTGGGCTACATTCGATATCTTTTCTCGTAGATTCCCCAACGCGTCAACATCCCTTATGTACTTTTGCGGCTAGTATTGTGGTGATTAAGACCTCGGGGCTTGATTTGACGGGTAGCTGAGTCTTCTCTCTTGTCTAAGACAGCAGAAGCAGCACATCAGTGTTACAGACAGAAATTAAATTCGAGCTCCCTTCCAATAAGTGGAGAAAGGGAGAGAGAACTGCATACCAGCAAAAGNCAGCAGAAGCAGCACATCAGTGTTACAGACAGAAATTAAATTCGAGCTCCCTTCCAATAAGTGGAGAAAGGGAGAGAGAACTGCATACCAGCAAAAGAAAAAGCCACAAACTGAGATAGAAAATGAGGGAAACATTAGATTACATTTTATTCACATTTTCGGCTTCCCTCACTCCTGCTTTCCAGACAGATTAATGCCTTCACCCACCAAATATAATACATCAACTGTCACCTTCTATTTATTTAGTCACCAGGAAGGAAGGGCATCAAGAGTTGTCGAACCACGCAGTAATGACACCAAAATGCAATGGGTACTTGCATTGTGACTTGTGACCAATAGAGAGAGAGGAATGCCTGCAGCATTTGCTTCGTGAAATAAATATCGTTCCCGGTGGTTTTGGTGGCACACTTACATTTACCATTGACTCGTACGGGTTGGTTTTATCATTGCACAAAGCTTTTAAAATGCTTTAAAATAATGTAGGAAACTTTAATTTTAGCATTTAAATTTCAAGCCATTAATATTGTCGCATGATCCCTATTAAATTTGTTTAGTGATCAAGCCTCGTTTCGTTACATTTAGAAAATACGTTCTTCAGCAATAAAATGTAACAATGATTGTAATTGTAAGAAAAGTAATATTTTGTATTTTATACTGAGCTGAGCAAGCTCATGTCAAGGCCACACCAAAGGGGACAGATTCTTAAAATTGAAAAAGCCGTTAAGTTGCAAGCTGCGAGCTAAACTTGAGGAAAAACAGGAGACAACACACTGCAGTATGCAGTGCAGTTGAAGAGGAGTAAAGAAGACGGAGATGCAAGGAGAAAACTCTTGGCAGTCTTATCGCAAATCGTAATTTTGTTCGTGGAAAGTCTTTTTTTATTACATATGCCTTTCCCTGTACTATGTCCTGGTGGCTCCTACTCGTGTATCCTAAAGCAAAAGCGGAGAAAAATGTCGACATAGGAATTTAATTAAAAATCCGACCTCGTTCATTCTGCTTTCCCTTGTATTAGTCAGTGCTGTCGTCGTTGAGAGAGCAAAGTCGTTCCTTTTCTGCAAAAGACAACTGGCTAGAAGTAAAAATAAGCAAGCGGGCAAAAATGTGGGGATGGGGACAACAAAAAGTCAAACTTGATTGTACGATTGTACATACTCTCTGTGAAGCCAATACTGGATTGGGACTTGGGACTCGGACGTTTACAGCTTTTATTCTACATTATATTCATACCTAAATAATACCTAATGCGTACCATAATATCTATTTCTCTTTTAATTTTCTGTTTTGGTCGCTTCTTTTTGGCTCATAGTCATTCTTACAGAATCGTGGCGGAGAAAACAAACTCCCCTGGTGCTTTATTGTTTCTCCTTGTGTACTTGTTTAAATGGCTGGACTTCAATAATTTTGGGAAAGCTGTCAAAGGAAATTGGATACAACTTCCCGCTTAACAGAACTTTTTCTTTCTTTTGTGCGTTTACAGTTTTCTGAGTCGGTAAACTTGTATGTCGTCTTCTGCTTCATGTTTGTCCATTCGTTTTTCCACTGCAAATATAATAAGTCAAACCATTTCATTTGGTTGGACAATAAAATACAAACATGAAATTATTTTTCTTTACTGCTCGTAGTTTTGCAAACTTTATGCCCTCATAAATTAATGTGCGAAATTAACTACAATCAGCTTTATAAATTATTTCCCATTTCTTAAAAACAATCACTACAAAAGAGCTGACGATTTTAGTGGCAAATTATATCTGAAAATATAATACACAACTTAAAGTTAAAATAATTTAAAATGGAATGAAAATTGTACAAATTGTGCATTTTCAATCAGTTGAAGCAAATTGATTTAAAATAGTAAAAACTGGTAAACTTGCAACTCTTTACTTCTAGGGTAGATAACTCGTAAAATGAAAACAAATAGCTTTAACATTTCGTTTATTTCGAGATTTATGGGCTTGCCTTTTTTAATTTAGCTTCCTTTTTACCAAGTTGTGAAAACAGTTTCAATTGGGCTTCAGGAATACAGGGTGCGTGTCTCAAAAATATTTTACAGTCCGAATTACATTTTCTGGAATTGAAAGATTGATTATGCTTCGTTCAGACAAAAAAATAAAAAGATAAAATGGGAATTTGTTTCTACTAATCGGTATAACCTTGTTTTACTTTCCTGGCAGAGAATGTAGTGTAGTTTTACTGCACGTTAATCATTCTGTTCTTACGATTAGACCCCCGTTACGGGAGTCTCGTACTTTGAATTGTTGTGTCTGCATCAAAAAACATTGCCAACAAAACTGGTTTTCTGAGGTATAAATTATACGTGTTCTCAGAGTTTGGATTTTTTTGAAAAACTCGATTTCTCGATATTTTTTTAAACCTCCCTTAAAAATCTTGTTTTGTATTTTTCAACTCTGTGATCTAAATATTCATCCCATCGAATGATTTTTAAATCACAGTAGCATGTATAGTTGTCAGCTAAGGATAACAAAGTTTTAATAAGTTTTTGATATACTTTTCTTCAAAAGGGTTAAACAGACCTAGATTTCGTTACACTTGACTCTACAGTCAAAAATCAGTTGACAGTTTTAGATTAAACATTGATTTTAATTTTTAGTGGCAATTCTAATGTTTTAAGGAACGCATTTCAACGTATTTACAGAGACACAGGAGTATTTGCTGTTAAACTGCTGTCTACCATAACTTTAATTGTTAGTTTAGAGACAATATTGTTGAGACACGTTTTAAAACATTCATTCAAGGATGTAAGATTTAAAGTAAGGTCGGGACTTAATCAACCTAAAATCGAACAACTTTGAATGAAAGGAATGTAGGATGTAGAGAACACAATCTTATTGTTTAGACGGGCTGTACTATTGAAATTGTAAAGTAGAAACAAGCTTAAACAAGCTTGTTTGCGTGACCATTATGATTACTACTCCTTTTCATGTTTTAATTCCAATTTGTAATCAGTTGACTGTCGATAATGTGATGACAGACATCATTTACTACTAAAATCATTTCATTACATTACATTAGCCACGGACTTTAATGTATCTGAAAATCCCGGATTTATTTTCGTTGAAAATGTATGTATTGCGGGTTTCAGGGTTGTATTGAAAATCATATATAACCATTAACACTATCATTAAAGTATGATACCACCAACTTTTATTTTAGCCCAATCCTATTACCAATTCCATCAAGGGATTTCTGCATGCCACCAGATTTCCCGATTTTGTTTGCTTTAACTTCTATTCCAAGTCATATCTTCATTATCATGCCTGAGTTGCCCTGCATCTAATATTCCATTGTAGGTTTTAGTGCCGCTATAAGGATAACACAAGTGTGCTTGCGTGTGCAACCGCTCCAATTCGAATAAAATAACTCAATAATAATCGCAATAGTACATAATCCTCCGTGCCTGTCTGCCTCCTGTGCAATCTCTTTCACCAAATCTCCCAAATACTCGACTCAGTACATACTCGCTGATCATTGTAATTCCATTTCACTAGGTTCATTCACATCATTGAGTTGAAAACAGTGGTGCGCTATGTCGGAAATAATGAGATTGTTTGACTTTGATTTAAATATTTATTCCGATTTTTCAGTGGCTCCAGAATTCGAGTAGTACGGCTTTGAAAGTCCACACTTTCTAGGGGCTAAATGAGAATAATGGGTGGTCAAATAACTTACTTTTGTATTTGATGAAGTAATCATGTGAGCCACAAAACCTCTCATTATCTAAGAACGTTAAAAACAAGTTTTAAAGTAACTGAAATAATTTTTAATATACTATAGGAGTCGGGCTTTCTTCTGTACTTTTGGATGTAATAATGTTTACACTAACGAAGTTGAAGTTTCAACCTTTTAATTCCCGACTAAGTTTTACTTCACATTGTTTTCCTACAAATCTCAATTGTTCGCATTAGAAATATTAAATTTTGTTGCTCATGTGTGAAGTAATGAAGAGTACCTCGGAGAAACTTCAATACATGCATCAAGATAGAGGCTGCTCGCTTTACTCGTGACTCCCAGTCTTTCATTCCACCGCTTTATCATCATAAACAAAGTTTAATGGGAATGCAAATCAACTTGGCGTGCAGGATGTTGTATAGTTCTGTACTATTTACCTTAGATTTCATTATATTACGCAGCCCACTCACCTAACATGTCTGTTTCAACTCTCATTTACTTTCACCACTTTTGTGGTTTCTCCCTTATCATATCATTATTATCAGATCACACAAAGAGCAGCCATTTTCATTTTGGCTCCCACTCGCCATTCTTCCTTTTCCCCTCTCCATTTTATTGTTTTGTTTTCTTCCTTTCATTTACTCCCTTCACTATTTTCATTGTTGCTTCATTATTATTTTATTTAATAATACATCCAGTCATACTCTTGCCTGCCTCAGCTCTTCATGAAGTTACACGTGTGCCGTGTTGTTGCTGCTGAGATGGTGTGTAAGTGTAATATACTCTTGAGGCTTAGCAGAGTTGTAGCAGCATTACCTCTGTGTTGTGTGCCCAAGAATGTCTCTTTGTTTAGATAGTTAAATCCAACTGGAGTTTTCGTAATACTGATCATTACGTCAAACCAAATGAATATTCTTGTCTTCACGCCAAAGTTAGTTGGTTGGTAGAGTAAAATAATTCATGGAGCGTTCGTTTACTACTCCAAAATTTAGAATACTTGATCAGCTAAAAGTACCTACAAGTCGCTCTCCTAAATTATATTGTCTTTGGTGAATTGCAAAACCCCATCAGAGGCTGAGTTGGTGAACACCCAAATACATTTGGATGAGATCCGATAGTCAGTGTGAGAGGAAGAAATGGTCCGTATGACAGCGAGTGTCGTGTAAACTTACATGAGTGAGTACTGTAGCGCTCATTATCATTCACCGCGTTCCAGCTTGTTTATCCTCCTCTTTTCCTCCCATATTGAATGCTAAATACTTCATAAATCTCTGACGTTTGATCCAAACTCTGGCACACAAAAACCTGTGAGCCAGGAAAACGGCCTAGAATAAGATGGAAAATGTTAGCTATTCTAACGGCAAAAGTAGCAGGTTGGAGGAATAAATTCTACCAGCACTGCCAGTCAGTCTTTATCACTGTTCGTTTAAATTTTAGGGTTGTCAACTGAAAGTCAAAATCCTGAATACATTATCAAGTTTCATTACCACCTCATGCATAAATGCATAAACCTGACATTAATTAGCAATATGTGTGCGCTTGGGAAAGAGGAGAAAGAGAAACGATACTACCCTCACAAGCAAGCTTGAATCTCATGGCCAGTTGCCAAGTTTAGAAAGGATGCCCGTCTCATCGGCTTTGTCTTTCCTCTCCTCTTCTTCCCACACGAATCCGGAGACTTAGATTGGCCTAAAAATGTGTCCTGTGGTGAGAGAATGATTAGAATTAAGCATTTCCTTCGAACATAACTTATGGTGCATAAGTTAACTTTGCGCTTGCGACTCTGTAAGGTTTCATCTGGAAGTTAGATCAAATAGTGTTTGGGTACATAATATGAACCAGCTGGAGTTCGATTTTTAGTGTAATAAATCGGATCAGTTAGGCAATGCAATGCTCTAAAATGGCTAAATAAGTGAGAACGAACAGTTGACTTACGAGACTAAAACGCTCTAAAATACTACAGCAAAATATCATTATCGTCACCCAAAATTACAAGTCAGTTTTTTAGTTATTGTTGATGCTTTGTTGAAGGTGATTGTTAACTTGAATCAAAGACAATTTCAATTTTCAGACAGTTTTATAACCAGGAATGTGTATGTGTGCATATCCCGTTAGTTTCTCGCAGAGCAGTATTTTATGCAGTGATAAGTTTAATTGTGCTGAAACGAACAAAATTGTCATGCAAAACATGCACAGTAAACTTATGCATATGCAATTTTTGTGCGAGTTAATTAAAATGTCCGAGTTTACCCATGTTTTGAGAACTGAATCAGTTGAGTAGTTGAATAAGTTGAATTGTATTTATTTAAAGTTTCTGAAAACAAGAGGGAACAATAAATTACACCCGAATATAAATAAGTCAAATTAATTTTCTGTACTTATGATGAATGAACCGTCTATTACTATAAAATCCGTTTAGTATTAATCAAACTTAAACAGAACTCATTTTAAATCTTGAGCATTCTAAAATTAAAGATAAGCTAATTTATAACACACCATATAATGTATTCTGATAATTTTCACATTTTCAACGATTTCTCTTTTGTTCACTGCGATATTTTATTTATCGTTAATCGTGAGTAGGATTATTAGTGGTGTTCGTAGGTCTATGATTTGTCGGTGTTTGAGGGTGTAGTTGCGGCAAGGGTGTAGTTGTAGTTAATAATGAAAGTTGGTTTGATGATGCAATGAATAAAAAAGCTTTTTTGCTTTCTCTATCATTTTCGTTCAAAGAAAAATGTTCCGGAAATTGAAATGAGCTGATGAATGCGTAGTGCTTATGGTTAAGGAGAGGAAGGAAGATAATGGTTGGTGAAGTGGCATTTTCCTTGCTGCGGCTGTTCCGTGTGGAAAAGCAACAAAGTCAAACGCTTTTCTGTATGACGATTGTGGTTACAGTGCTGATGTTGATATCCCTGGAAGCAAATGAAAATCAAGATATTGGAATTAAAAATGGCATTTTGAAAAAAAAGCAAAAAGTTGGGGTTGAGAGCTGCGAAGAAAGCATACAGAACATATTTTTAAGAAATGTGTGGCTGGTAATTTACCAAATATCTAATGCTATAAAAGTTGGAAACTGGAAAGACGTTGGTTAGCTCACTTTGTGAGGGAAAGTTTTTCCTTCAAAAACAGGTCATACTCTTACAAAGTGCACAAACTTCTACTAGTATTTCAGCTGCCAACATTCATGTCGGTGGTAGTAAGCTGATGTACTGATATTAGTGACTGTGTAACCAGTTGCGTACAGGAGAAACTGGAAAGTTTTTCTAAAAGTCACTTTTGCACGACTTCCTTTCGATTTCTTCTCATGGTTAATTATGCAGAAAGTGAGCTATGAGAAATGAGCATAAAAAGTTCGTGAAAGTCCAGAAATGTAATATACAAGAAGCGAGAAGTGAGGACAAAAGTCGTCAGAAATGAAAGATACGGAAAGGGGAAGAGAATCTTTTCTTGAAAGTTTTGGTTGTGAAACGGGGGTGGGTTTTAGAATGTGAGAGGGAAAGTGAGTCTTTTTTTTCGCCAGGCTTTGGTGTATATTCCAGTCTACATTTTAAAAGCTTTTGTTCCTCCAGATTTTTACATGTACCACTTGCAACTTGGTCTTTCTATTATGATAAATTCTCATATTTTCATTAGTTAATGAAAGTTTTGGAACCTTCATTTTAATTCCAAATCTTCAGATTTTCGATCGGCTCTGTAAAGTTTGAAAACTAATTACTTTGGGAGAGCAAAACTTATTCCAAAAGTTACACATTGATGCACCTTATTCGCAAGTTGTTTTTAACATTAATCAATGTTTTTTATAGTGGAACAAGCCAGAAATCAGCCAAACTAATACATTTGCCAGATCGGGGCAACGTGAACATCGTAATCATAATTCACCCTTGAACTTAACTGGAACAATTTAAGTTACCGTAGAAGTTCTAAAAACCTACATTATTCAACAAAATTCTTTAGCTTAAACGATGTTTTGGACTAAAGTAGGTATCAGTATCGCCAAACCCCAAATAAATAATTTCACTAAGAAAAAAAGCAGGATCTCAATTACTAGAGTATACTGCAGGACAATATTGAACTATGAAGCAAAAGGTCACAATTGTCGTTCTCTCACTACTCATATCTATTAAGACGGATTTTGCGACAGGTAAAATAAGGAATTAATCGCGTGGTTATAATTATTTATACAGTATAAGTTATACTCCAAGGTTTAACATTTTAAAAACATTTTTTTGTCGAACAAGGTTTGTTGTGCTACAGATGTGATTCTATGGTAGAAAAGGACTGTTTGTACTATCCTGCTCCCCTCAGTACCTTCGAGGAATGTGAAAACCGAACTAAAGGAACTCACAAGGCGTATCGGACAGTGTTGTCCGTGAAAGAAGATGAAGAGAAGATGCCAATTTACATTCGTTACAGATACAAACTCTGCCCATATTTAGAGAGGACAATCAAACAATTGGTTCCAATCAGTAACTATTTGACAATTACACACTTCTTTTCTTACATTACTACATCACTAATGACACTAAAAATATTTGATTCAATATCTGACTGACTGACACTAACCCATTTTGAAATTCTATTTTCAGCACCAAATCCTATGGAAAATGTAAACTATGCCTGCGGAAAAGCCGTCACAAATGGTCCAGACGGTATCAGAATTCGGCGAGGCTGCACTCCAGATCTTTTCCTGAACGGAACAAATGCTTGCGTGTCAGTCAAATCGACCGGTGACAATACGGCCTGCTTTTGTACCGAAGATTTCTGCAATGGCAGCAATTCTCTCCTTGGAATTAAATATGCTACCTTGCATTTGCTGATCTTGTGCTTCGCACTTCTTCAGGTCATAAATAAGTTGAGTAATTTTTAAAGGAATTATGTAGCTGTAGCAGTGGAAAATCAATAAATACAGCTTTCTCATCAAAAAGCAACAATCAAATCGTTGTAAGTCCTTAAATAATTCTATTCGTTTCGAAATGCATCATTAACTTTTCTCATTCATTTCTTGAAGATAGAAAGAAAATGGCAATTTTCAGTTTCCAGCATCATTTGTACAAAGTATCTTTGGTTTTAAATTATTCAGCAAAACATTAGAAAAAGCGAATGAATGAGGGATTTCCTAGACCCAGCAATTCGACCTTTCTGCCATTCATCCTTACACTAAAGCAAATCTGTTCATTTAGTCTATTTTCTCCGGAAAGGAGGTTTTTACTTTGTACTTACCTCACCGGAATGTTACATTTGGTCTCGTTGGTCTCTTCTCCGCTTTTAGCCTTCCTTCCATTTCCTCTCGTCAATCTTCATCCCATTTCCATGTCTTTCAATCTTATCCCCTCACTAATGTTTCCAGTCTGTACCTGTCCATCTTCTTCCTCCAAACGTCCCGCTCCAACTTGCTTCGGGTACTTTAGTGTGAAATAATTATTATAAAACAAGCCCTGTATACGTAAACGCCTTATAACCTTACGAAACAATACACGGAATTCATTTACAATTCCACACTTCCCTGTCATGCATTTATGTATAATATTCGTTCTGCAAACATCCTTTGTAACTCTCTCGTCACACCGGTTCAAAGTCCGAAGTTGTGCAAATGGAATTGGTGTGGTATATTGTAAAATTTATCATACATAATATGATTTAGCCGCACTCCGTTGTCGTATGTTGTTAGTATTTTGTAAATGTACGACCAAGTAAATAGCACGCCCGAAGTAGATTGTGCTCACCGCTCACGCCTGGTTCGGACCTTGTCTATCCATTAGAATTTGTATTTTGAAATTACCAGCTTGGACAACAAGCTCCGCATTTCACCCTCCCTGCACTATACTATTTTCCAGAAATAATAGGAAGACGCCCATCAGTTCCTTTCTCACACGACCTCAATATTTAGAGCGTAAAAGTTTGGTGTGAGATGGAGATTGTTGGTTAATGTGGTACGTTTCCTATACATTTTGCTTTACAGGCAGGTTGACTGGTGTTTTAATGTATGAACAGTGCATTTGAAGCTCCTCCAAAGGAGAATCAAGCAAGACTTGCATTTAGACAAGCAGCCCTGCTGAGAAAGAAATAATTCCCGACTCCCTTGTCACTGAATTATTAAAGAACTGTTTGGTAGCTGCTTAGAACTGGTGTCTGAAGAAGAAGCGAAAGCAGAAGTAAGTAGTGCGGGCAAGCGGTAAGGGTTTTTTCAAGAATTTTATATACGCAGACAGATAAGGTACATAAATACACTTCCCCATACATAACGTATGTACGTAAATTAGAGAAAAGATAGTTTTATTTAGTTTCTCCGGATTTTCTTGTGAATAGTAAATGACGTGATGTGGATGGATGTTTTATAATGTCAGATGCTCCTTCTGATTCTGCTCTCTTCTTACTTTCTTTTCTCTACCCCCGAAGTAATGATAACACAAAGTGACTACTGAGTTTGCTCGGTGCGTATTACATTATTTAAAAAGTACAACAAGACGAGAATTTATCAGTCAGAGAAATTAGTTTCTTCTTCAAGTGAAATAAGACTACAAACAAGAGGCACACAGAGTCCGGGAAATGTTTATCTAACATCTATCTACCACTTTTCAGATAGTTCTTTCTTCTTCCCGTATGTGTTTACTAGCGTGAACTTACGATATGCAGGAAAAGTAATTTGGAAAATTTCCTGTCTCCGTCCATTTCCTTTCATTAATCTAAAACCCGCATTGCATTACGCATTTATAAAGACACTCGTGAGTGTATCATGCACTCTGTATCTGGGTTTACAACTGCGTCTAATTTTAACTCACCCGGAGATGGAGAGAGAATGGCAAAGAGGAGAAAACTAAAGCCATTCTTCGGCTTATCACCAATGCGCCAAACGTTAAGAACTAATCCCTGGGAATGAAAGTTCGTTCTTTTACAGCCTTCATCCTACATGAAAGTTAATATTTTGAAGGAAACTACCCCTTCTGTTAAAATAATATGTTTCTCAATTCGTCCCACTCATGCATGAGATGGAGCTCTTTTAGGATTTTATGTTGGTAGCTGATAATTGCTGTGATCTCATCATTTGTCAAGTGTTATCTCTCCTCAATTTATTCAAAGCCTTTTACGTTCACTACCTCTTGATAAATGACTGCCACCAGCATGGAGGAAAATGTGAAATAGAACGAGAATTCTCAAGCTTGCCTCTCTGGTGTAAAATGTGGAGAGACTGTAGAAGACTATTTTTAGCAATCAGGATGCCACCAGCATAACAGAAGTAACGAGTGATAAAGGCCAATTACACACACATCCCAACTACAGTAGATACATTTAGTGGGATGGTATTTTGAACCTTTTGAAAATGAATTAAGCAAAACTTGCTTTCATTTCACTTTCACAGGCATTTTTCAACCACCAACCACTGCCATTAGTGGACGGTAATTGGACTTCAACTGGTTCTTAGAGAAGAATTCTATTCTTGTCTAAATAGTGGTAACCCGAGACACACTTGCAAACGTTGAAACACTTGAATTTTATAGAAATGGAGAAGAATGGCACGCTCTTCACTTCACGAAGTGAGCATCGACGATTTTATTGTAACCGACCCTGTCGTTCCCATTCATTTCATTTTATGGACGTCCGAGTGTAGTCATTCAATTTCAATTGTCCATTCGAGTTGATCACTCATATGTCTCTGTGAAGTGTAATGCTGATACGTACGAACGAGCCTCATTCCATTGCTCAAACGAATTCACTGGACAAGTGTTTAATACTACTCAGTGAACCTTTTCAAAGCACTCCGAAATAAGAAGAATTGGAGCCCTGCAATTTTTTTATACAGAAAGGGGAGAACGGGAGAGCTTTTCACTCAAACGTCCATTTATTTGCTCTGCATTCTACGAGCAAAATTAAATGTTTGACGGCAGCAATGACTCATGGAGAGAATCACAAAAAAGGACTAATATAACGAATTTGAATGCTGCGTACTTTCATTTGTTTAATGCAATAGATGACGATGAATTTCTCCAACAAAGTAACGAATGGAGCTTCTACTCCGGAAATCAGTTCATTGCACTACATCACATTTACAAGTGGCAGCATTAACAGAAGAGATATAAGGTTTTGTAAAGCTGCATTTGTAAATGAATCACTGTCATTTAAGCTTGTTTTTGTTGTCACACCCTGCATTCAATGAGAAAGACAGCAGGATCGTTGTCATCTTCATGATCAACAGATCTGAGGGAATAATGTGCGAGAATTCGTGTTCTTCTTTTTCCTTAATGGGCAAATCCTGTCAACAACTCAGGAGAGCCATCATCGTCGTCGTCGCCACCAACGGCATGCTTTTTACGAGAATGAGGAAGCATAGCATGCAACAGTGCTTTTTGTGCACACTCACTGAGAAAGGCTTTTCCACAATAATCTTCATGAGGCTGGTAAGGGAAAGCAGAGAAAAGCGCATAGGTAGAAAGTGTATTATGATGCGGGCGGTGTGGTGGTGGTAACTCGCATTGGTGTAATGCTTCAGTTAATTCACAGGCAAGGATATTTACACGGTCCAGTGGCTGAAAATAATTGAGAAGGGATTGAGTGTAGGTATGTACATATGTATATTATACAATATCATTCTGAATCGTGTTCTCATATTGGAGTGGCGGACAGGGAAATCGTACCAACACAGACGCGGTTAGGTTTCTGGGTCGGTTGAAATGAGAACTTGTATTAGCAGTTAGTTAAAAAGAGTTAGAAATTGGAAAACCAGTTAAAAACAAATATAATAAAATCCGCTTGTAACTTTTTCGGTGGGAAAAATGAGAAAGGCAGCAAAGTTAATGCTGTTCCACTAAATTGCAATTTTGTAAATAGGTTACAGGGAATAATGACAATTTTTTGCTAACCTAAACAGTAAGATCATTATTATTGTTGCAATTTGAAATACCCAATTAGATGCATATTATTCAATAATCATGATTTCAAAAGAAAAACACCCGGCATTCCAATTCCAATTAAAATTTCATCTTCATTATATGTTTCTTATAGCAGGAAACTGAAGAAACACGTCACAATTTACTCATATGAAATTAATCAATGAAGCCCTGAATTACCGAACGTTTTACTGTATAGATTAAGAACACGACATACCGCCATTCATACATATATGTAGTGTTCTCATAATTTATTTTGCACTTCATTTTTCGTTTAACAATTGGAGTAATATCCTTTGTCGAATAATTTAAAATGTTTCGACTTTATTATACAATTAACGTTAAATATCCATTAAAATGCGAGCAAAAAACTTAAAAAGAAAAGGTAACAGGCTATCCTAAAAATATTTAACTCTGTTAATATTTTTTTTAAATTCAATTCAAATAATTATTGTATAAATGCGGAAGTGAACTGACAAATAATTTGAAAGCATTAAAGACAAATCAGTGGTGACAAACGTCATTATGTACCGCATCTTTAGTAGAAAAAATACTTACCTTCATTCGTCAACCTTCTCTTCTTCACTTCGGCATCTTCCCTGCGTTCCCAGTCCCGGGGGATCTCCTTCCTCTCTTTAGTAATTTCCTTTTCCCCATTTAATATCTGCCTTTTTCCCATGTCTCCCTTCACATTCACATACATTACATTACCTTACTTAGTAAGTTTTATGCGGTTAATATCTGCCTGAAATAAAAGAGGAGAGGGAAAAACTTAGGAATTATTGATTAAGGTAAAAAGGATTTATTTATTGGCCTGGCGTCTCTCATAAAGAGAGAGCCAGTAAGTCGAATTACTATTTCCACTGGACAATTTAAGAATGGCTCTTACAGCTAACAGAAATGAGTATTTATACTACTTTGGAATAATGGCTTAAAGCTAAGCTTAATGTTACGTAATGTTTTGGTTATGTAATAAAGGGTGTGATCGAATTTGTGTACGAATGTGGTCGACCTTGAGATTGTGTAAGGTTTTGGGCTGGGCTAAATAAGGACTTTTTTTGTGCCATGACGATGATGCGTTTTTTGTCTATGTACGTAATGTGAGGATCGTTACAGTAGAAAAATACTTACCTTCATTCGTCAACCTTCTCTTCTTCACTTCGGCATCTTCCCTGCGTTCCGAGTCCCGGGGGATTCTCCTTCCTCTCTTTAGTAATTTCCTTTTCCCCATTTAATATCTGCCTTTTTCCCATGTCTCCCTTCACATTCACATACATTACATTACCTTACTTTAAATTATTTTATCCCGTTGTTAGGAAAAGTAAGGAGCTAAGAAAAAGAAAAAAACTTGGCGAAAAGTAAACAGAGCAAAGTAAACCCCGAGTGATCCATTTTCCTCCCTTCTTCCTATCCAAACTTTTGTATATGTAAAAAAGTTTTTCACATTTTGAAATGCTTTGGGATAGAAAAGTACACTGTTGCTTCTTCTTGTCTACTCGGTAGATTGGGAATCCACCCACTCAAGGAGAAAGTACTTGTGAGCATCATCATCATCACCATCGGTGTGCTTGCCAGCATCCCCTATCTCTTCTATTTACTTTGGCTTCTTCCACATTTTTTCTTTTCAACATAATACGATGATGACCTGCAAAATGTCCTTTTGTGAGCATCATCACCATCGGTGTGCTTGCCAGCATCCCCTATCTCTTCTATTTACTTTGGCTTCTTCCACATTTTTTCTTTTCAACATAATACGATGATGACCTGCAAAATGTCCTGGGGATTCTTGGCCTTTCTGGAAATTCACATTTAAGACATTGTATACATTCTTTCTTACATGAAGATAGAATGGCTTTTTCATTCTTTTTCCTCCATTTTTCTCGTTCTACTTCACTTAACTTTAACTTGAGTGATGGGGCAAGAGAGGAAAGAAAATTCCTAAACAAAGGATAGCAAGTCAGAAGAGTGATGTAAAAGGCTCTACAGGAAAACAAAAGTCTCTAGAAAACCAACTGCACCTATCAAACTCCAGCTTCCATTTTCTGCTACCTGAACCAGATACTTCTCTGCCACTTTTAAAATCCACTAAGTAATGGAGATACTTTTAACAGTTGCCAATTTGTTTTCTAATTTTTTGGGTAAACAAGCAAGAAGGAATTTTCACAAAAGCTAGAAGCTTTATAATAAACTACAGACCTTGGAAAATATGTTTTCCTTAGTTTTGGCAGAATTTGACATCCCTTTAGATGTAATGCTAGTCTTCTACTTTCTATTTTAGCGAAGCAAGGAGCTGGTTTACCAACAGTGCACTTTATTTTATTGTGGTTTGAAATTGCCTGTTTCAAGATGATACTAAGCTGTACAAAGTGGAGAAAAGTTCCAGTTTTCTCGATACGATACATCAATAAATCCGGAAAAACATTATACATACACATACATTACATAGTTTACTAATTTACTTCGTGTCAAATTGTTTTTGCAAGATGAGAACGAAGAGCATCAGTCATTTACATATGTACTGAAATGATTAAACAATAAATATGAACTATGAGCATTTACGCCGTGACGAGCTACAGTAATTGTACGGGAACGAGATTTTTTTGAAACTGGAGGACGACGGGGACGGAATCAAATTTTCATATTTTAACGGGTGAGAAAGAGGAACTGGATTCGATTTTTGTATTTTGCCCGCCTCCGCTGTATACTAATTGAAAACAGCCGATGAAGAGAAAAACGGCCCTTGAGTACATTCTCAGAGCTTCATGGTTTACCAACGCCCTTTTAAATG
>VYYJ01002271.1:0-22715 GCA_021029165.1 Cyphoderus albinus | reverse complement strand
TCAAAATCCACAAAGTCACTATCGAGTCAGTGTAGTGAAAGGAAAAAGCTAAAGTTCCAATTCAAAAGTCAAATGTACGCTCATAAAGAGAAAAGTTGCTCTTCTCCCAATGAAAAATTTGTTAAAATGATTAACGCATTTTTTTGATTCGGGGTAATCGGAGTCGATCAATTTAATAATTTTTATTATCCATTAGCAAGACATTTCATAACAAAATTTCATTATTTCTATTCTACATTAAAATAATTCCACTTAAGAAAAAGCAGTTAAATTTTAATTGAAAAGCAGTAGAGCTAACTAAAACTAAATTGCATTTACAAATACTGTTCACAATTTTTACCACACTCATGTCAGTGACAATGGAAGCTTTTAAGAAAGTAAAGCACTTGTAAAAACTTGAAGTGGAGGCTTCGTACAGTTAGATGCCAAAAATGCTATCACATTGCACATTATATCTTATCTGATTTCTTGTTTGGTAAGATTCCTCAATTTTACACAACCAAGAAATTGTGGGACCAAAGTTTAGTAAAGCAACAAGCGAGGAATTTTACTTATTTACACACTGCGCATATTACACCTGGGCTATTAACATTTAGGTGTATAAAGAAGCTGTCAGTTTCAGTTTACATTTATAGTTAGTGTGTAGGCATATTATTTTTAAGCATGTACGACATAATGTGGGACATGGTTTGCTATCTGCGCTGCGACCCTCACTGGTCAGTATTAAAACAACAAAAAATTTCCTTCGCGATAATAAAGCACTGGAACAACCACCTTCTTCGATTAATCTTGTATCCGGATTAGCAATCTTTATATCATTTGCAATTCTTGTACTTGAAATCAAGCCACACTCTCCTCTATGTTACAATTACTTGTTGAAGATTTGTAGGAGCACGAAACATTTTATTACTCACTATTAAGAAAACCATAATGCAGTACTTAGTGAAAAGTATCCTGTTTTTCTCTCTGAGTCATATTCATTCACCTTGCCCCGAGCAGGAGGATTTATTGTTAATAGTTGCAGTAAATAAAACTTTGACTTTTGATTTTAGGCAAAAAGCTTTTTCACTATTTTATAGTAGTAGTAACAGTTGCAATCAAGTTTTTGATAGCAAATACCTACGCCAAAACTACATCCGGATCGGTTACTTCAGTTTACTTTAGTATACGTCTAGTGAACCAACTGAATCCTTTATTCTAGATTTCGATACTCAATCAATACTCAATCAACCGTGTAAAAAAGCGTGCACTAAATGAGACTGTACTGATTATTTTAGTTCAATTATTGCATAAAACGTTAATGTGATTAAAGGATAACCAACCATTAAAGTAAATTAAAAGTGTCTTACCCTGATGAACTCTTGCGTTTTACAACTTGCACCATAATTTTCAAACCGTTACGCATTGAAGTCAAAAGTTACACAACTTAATAAAAGTCCCAGCAGATATCATATTAAGATTTTAAAACTTATCATTACATTTTTCAAATCATCATTCATTTATAGGTCCAAAGCTTTATTAAATATGATACACTGTGACAGTGAGAAAGTTGAATAAACATGACATTTTGTGTCCTACATTGTAATTGTAAACCGATACAAAATGACAATTTGTCTTCTCATTGGCATATTTTTAGTTTTCTCAAATATTGCACGCACAAGTAGAAAATTTTAATAGCCATTCTTTTGCAGACGAGGAAATTGGATTTTCCTGGATTCATCATGTCCAAATCACCAATTTGATGATCATGATCACATTTGTGTAGACATAAAAAGAATTGCTTTCACTTCTCGAATGTCTAAAGAAATTTTTTATGCTGAATAGTGGCTTCTAATTATTGTCTGTGGTGTTTGAAGTTCTAGCCTAATCATAACTACCGACAAAGTAGGCATTTTCTCGTTGGTTGTGGTTGGCGCATATGTAGATGTTAGATGTAATAGTTCATCATATTGTCGTCAGTTTCCTTATAGTTAATCGTTCAATCAATAAACACGCCCGCATTCCTTCGAGCGACAGTCTTTCCGAATTGTTTTTATCTGCCTGCGCGTGTGCGTACAATACAACAGCGGGGTAATGGTGAAAATGTCTCGTAAGATAAATAAGATTCATATCGTATTCAAACATCACTTCGCATCAGGCAGAAGTCAAGAGATTTCATTTTGAATGGTCATCATCATACACATTGTTTTTGCACACATAAAATTACTTTAGTTAGCACTAAAGGTTTTGAACGTTACGCATGAAAAGTGTTAAGAGGAAGATGCCTTTGATGTTATTTATTTTATGCTTATTTATTTATGATCTATGTTCAGGAATAGTTCATTCTTGAAACTGCTTACAGCAAGTAGTACAAAGTACAATGCAATTTGACATCAAAATGCTAAGTCAACCTGTTGGACAGAGAGAGATGGCTATTTTTAGAAAATTATTCACGTAAAGGACTACAAGCCACCAATTGCTCGAGGGAATAAAGATCACAACGAGTAAATGAATCCGCCTCGCCAAAGGTGTTGTCCGCCTGTGTTACTTACCTGGATTGGGTTGAATGGAAAATGTCTTACGTGCTAGTACCCACAATAAAACGAATGGGTCGTCTCTGAAGATGCGATTTCTGAATCTGATCATCGCCCAGGATGAAAGCAATAAAGATACTTTTATGCCTTGCCTTTAGACGAAGGCCACATCTTTTTCGCATGGACGCTCAACCGAAGTAATTAATTTACTCGGGAGTTTCGAGTATTACGACCTGCTTACAATTTTAATAAACCAGATAATACCATGCTTGGCAATGACCCATGAAATCAGATAGGAATGCAAATGCGACGGAAAGCACACTCGACTTTTTTATAAATTTATGCTTATGCCTACAAAGGCATGCCTGTGTGTCCTGCAGGCTTTCTCTACTTTTCTGAAGTAATCTTAGATGAAAGGGTTCACAGTTTTATTAGACCACTCTTTTACAGTTGATCAAATCACTCATTATTGTAACGCTGTAACTGATTGACTTGCAGATAAGCATAATAAACTGTATTTGTTATAAGTTCCAACAAAGGAGATGGGGAATAAATAATTAGAAATTATAAAAATGCTAATCAAAGACTCAATAATGATAGCTAACTTAAAGCCTAAAATTCTTGGTGGAACATAAAAATAATCGTTTCACTTACAGGAATGCCTCATTTCAATTTCAAACTGAGGAGATATTAAGGAGAGTTGGGAAGAATTTCAGTCAAAACTGTTCATGGCAATGACACTAAATTTTACACAATTTTTAAAATTAGTACGTTTAATGTACCATCATACAGCGACTGTAATTTTGATTTGATGCTTAGGGAATTACATTTTCTTGGAATTACATTTTATATTCTTAATCATATAGGAAAATAAATTACCGATTTTATTGTTGTGAATGTTACATATATGGACCGGGGTAGATAAGCATTGAATTTTGTAGTTACAATGCAGATTTAACCAAATTAGTGTAAAAGGCTATATACATATAGTCATATAAATGTTGCATCTTGGGTTTGGGTTACTATTTAATAATTCGAATGCCAATGTGCTAAATATAAATAACTCATTATACAGATGATAGACTTTCTCCACATAAAGATGTACAATAAAATTATTGACAAATACTTATACAGTGAAAAATCAAATTATTGTCCTTGTTTCAAATATGTAAGTATAATGCAAGTAACATTACAATTTACTTAAAATTTAAATTCTATAAACTTCACGTAATCCAGCGTGTATTTATCACAATTTCAGTTTCGTAACGCTATTTAAGGTCCCTATGTGTTTTAGATTATGTAGATATATTTCGAATGGTCTATTAATTTTATTTTGTAAGTTTAAAATTACAAGTCATAGTGATACGGTGGTGGCAGATGTCTGTGACTTAAGAGAATTACATAAATGCGTAGGACTAGGGCTTGATGATACAAATTCTAAAGACTTTTGGTGCACTTTGGCATTCCACTTCTAAATCATGTTTTACGTAAGAAGTGTAAATATCATAGCACACGGAAACAGTGTTGTCAAACAAAACACGAAATCTCAACGGCAAAACAAAAAAATTAAATAATTGAGCTGGTGGCCAAATGATCCATTCCGCTAAATATAACCTCCATGATTTACATCTTAACTCCTTAAAAAATTCGTCAGCCGAGCTCTTTTCCAATACTGCCATTGTCACGAAGAATATTCCGATTGTAATCGGTGAGGCAATTATTTGGTCAACCAGCATCTGAAACGTTTATCAGACAATAAATAAGTCAATTGAATTACCCAATAAATTGTAACTGAGTGAGTACAATCATAATTCATAACAATAACAATAATATAATTACCTTTTTTCATTGCTACTTTGAAGACTCTCTCCGTGGTAAAGCGTTTGTCCAAGAAAATGTACCAGTAGTGGCAAAATACTCCAATAGTAGCTCCAGAAATACTCATGTTCATCGTCCGTCTAAGGTTCTGCTTGTCTTTGAGCTTGTCATAATTTTCGTAATGTTGTAGAATCGTATCGCCGACCCCGGAAAGCCCTGCGGATAGCGCCACATTTGTCAGTAGGAGCTGTTTCCGGAACATGTAGCGGGTTCCACTTCGCACCTTTGCAAAAAATCTTCCTGCTAATCGTGGGGTTATTCTCATCGTTACTTGCTCTTTCGCGTTTATCAATGGGGGTGAGTGAGAGGTGGTAATGGAAAATAGTACTTCAAATTTTTATTTTTAGTTCTTAGGAAAGGCGAATTCCTGATTCCTCCAATGTCCAATGATGAATTTCGGAATCCTTCTTTAGTAAGCTATCACTTTGCTATTCTTGCTACTTGTTCCGTATCCTAAGTTTTTAATAACGCTTTTAACATCATTAATCACCTCCACGACCACAGAACCTCCTTTTCTAACTGTACATACATTACGATTGAAATGAATTTCTCACCTTTTGCCTTTCGGAATAGAATTGCCAGCGGACCGGTTCGTCAATTCCAAAAGGAACTAAGGAACTACAGAAGTAACTTAAATACCATCATAATTAAATTATGAAATGTATTTTCTTTCACTACTAATGGCAAAGCACATGTGAAATTGTGAACTGAAAGAGCATTCAGATTTGCTTCATTCTACTTTGAACAGGTTAGAAATGAAATGGTGTACAGGCTCGGCTGTGACTTGATTGCCGGTTCTAAACCTTTCAATGACTCTCTGCTTGTACATGAAAACGATGACGCGCTTTGAGGCTTTGTTGCTGAGTGGAATGGAAAGTCAAGCTAAAAAATGTTTGATCAATTACTGACTATAACTATAAGATCCCTATTTAATCAATAAATTAATGAATCGAGATTCACTCCTATGCGTGCCCTCATACACTAGCATACTGAAAATTGAAACCCTGCATTCAATATTGGAAACGCCTTTCTAGAATTTCTAGAGTGGAATTCATGAAATCAGCTACATTACGCCTGTAAAGATAAGCCAAGAATCGAAGTTAGCACAGCAACTGCTCATCGAGATTCTTGTTTTCCCAAATAAAAAGTTGTGACATAAAATACTTTTATTTCACAGAGAAGCAATTAAAAGAGTTTTGTGGTTGACGAGAAAAAAAATCTTAAATGTATGTATGTATAAAGCACAAACCTAAATATGTAAATTGTATTTAGAATCTTTTAGACAGTGGTGGTATAAATAAAGAGGTGAAAAGGAGGTCATAAAGCAATCATCAACATGCCATCAAAGAAGGGGAGAGGGAAAGGGAAAGGGAAAAAGAAGAGGGGAAAGCCCCTTACTGATGAGGAAAAGGCTAAGGCGGCTGAGCAAAAAGCCTTGGCTGAGAGAGAAAAGTTGATTCGGAGGAAACGTCTGACCAAAGCCTTCCTCAAAGTAAGGCACAGTCACCGTACACCAATTTGTTTGAAATTAAGTTTTTAGCTGAGCAATCAAAGAAGGATTTTGTCTAACTGACATCTTTTTAAATAGCTCAAAAAAGACAAGGAGTATCAACTCATCAAGTTAAACGAGAACAAGTTGCTCGACCTTTGGCGTCCTCGATTGCGAAAGCTGAAGAATGACGAACTTATGGAAGATTTTCAGGTTTGCACATTTGCGGTTTTAATACATGAGCGTTAAAGAATGCAAGCAACTTTTTGTGTAAATCAACGCTTTTTAGGCGTACCACACCGCGTTTGAAAGGAATCTGCAGCGGAAGGATGATCTAATTGAAGCCTTAAATGATCTGCTAAACAAAAATCAGGAAGAGTATGACAACGCGTATGACATGCATATGCATAATATTGACTCGATCTTAGGTACTTTCCACTATATATTAAATTGTCCGTCAGAACAAAATAAAAGCAATTTTTACAGTCAAGTTGGAATTTTCGCTTTGACCTAGAGTTCTACAAAAAGCGATTGAATGAAGTTCGTGGACTGTACGGTGACGCCCGGGGAAAGCTCCTTGGCATGTTGAATGACGAGAAATACCGAATGCAGGACTACCAAGATAAGAGTATGCGCTATTTGAAAGGTGTAATGGACGGCGTTAATATGCGCTACCGAGACATGGCTTCTGATGCAAAGGCAGAAATGTTCATTCGTATGGATGAAATTCGCAACAAAGTATACGGGAAATATTTATATTAGCTTTTAAGAAACTTCAGTTTTGATTTAATAATTACTGAGCCCCGCTGAGTTATTTTTCTGTAGGCAAATGAAGAAACGCACGCTGCTCAAGTTGAAACTGCAAAGCGAATGGTTAATCTTTGGAAAGAATTTGCAGAATGGGTGGTTGACTACGACGTAAGTTAACAATAATCAATTAAGTTTTGCTATTATAATTGTATTCAAGTTTGTTCCGATTTGAAGTGATAACCTACACGTTTACAAATATTTCATGTAGCAAACAGCGTTGCCGTTAAAAAGGGAGTATGAAGAAATTAGGAAAAAAGATGATGTCGTTGTCTCAACAATTGAGAGTCAGCTACGGAAAGTCCATGTGTTTCAGGTTTGCTGAATAAATGAAGATATAAATCAAATCTATGAGTTATTAATATGATAAATGACAAGATGGACAATTTTATTGCGACTATTCTAGAGAGGGTTTCATAACCTCACGAGTCAAGACGGAAATTTCTGCACTGCCCTTCAAAAATATTTGGATGAATTAAACAGTAGAAAAGATGAATTGCGAGCAGCTTATTTGCTTCAACAGCGACGCTTTAACGAATTCAAACGTATGGGTCAGGAAAATATTAGAAATTTGGCGTTAATAACACGAGGTGTAAACGACAGACTTGATGAAATGATCAGCAAGAGAGAATTACTACTACGGAGCGTTGAGCGATGTCGAAAAAATGAAACGCACAGTGAAAAGATGGATCCATTTTTGATTCACTGGAATCTCGAACCTTTGGATAATCGTGAAATTTCTACTGAAGATGAAAATCCAGAAATGCATCTTCCAGGTGAAGCGGACTCCCACGAATTTATGTTCCTGCCTGAAAAAAATGAGCATTACTTCACTTGTGAGTGCGACCCTTGTACTTGTGAGGTTCAAACTGAGGAAATAGATCATACAGGTCTAAATGCGCCCATCAGCAAGGTAAGGTTTTGAAACATGGGTTACGTTACATACATAAGCGGTCCATGTCTTAAAATTGCCTCTTAATTGCTTTGAATAACCAATTCATTTAACTTCTAGTTCATCAAGGAGTATTCCGTCCTGGAAAAGTTTTGGATCCGACTGAATCGAGTCAACCTGGAGCGCAAGGTCATAGGTGAGAGGAAGAAGGAGCTCTCTCAAGACTACATGAAGTTAAAAATGGCCCTTCGAAGTTTCATGGGTGGAATGAATCCCCAAAATCACGACCTAAACACCTTCACTGAGGACCTCCTGGTAATTCCCGGTTCTCCCATTTCCTATGATCCTCAACAATCCTCTTCTTCTTCTTCCCATTCACTTGATTCTAACACTCCTCGCAGTCATAAGTAGCATTAGGTTTTATGCATATATTTGCAAAGAGACAAAAACGATTAGTGAAAGATAGCATCTCCTCCACCCAATTACATATACTAAAGAAATGGTTTTGTAAACCACGTGCATGATAAAAGTTCTGTAATAATCAGTCAATAGGCAATCTTACTCGATTGAATATGATTAGATTAGACTATAAGTTTACGTTTTGTCTTATGGAGTGGAAAGGATTTGGTGAATTTTAAAATTCTTTGAAATCGTTTTAAAATTTATTCTTTTACTGGACAGGATCGAGCAATGCGGAAATATAATCTCTGCTATCAATCCATGCAACGAGAATGGAGACGACGAGAGAGATCGAAAGACTCCGGCGGGCTTCGCATGTATTAATGTTCCGCTGAGGTCGAAACATTATGTATGTAAATCATGGAACATTTATAATTCAAATCGCTCCTTTGTTTAATAAAGTCTGACAAAGATCTTGTTTTGGTTTAAATAACACGTGTGCGCTATGTAATTATTAGAACGAGAACATTAATCATGCAGTGTATGAATCTCTTCTTTGTTCCTTATTGAACCTCGCCTCAAACTCTGCCACCAGAGTCATTTGCAGACTCTTTCCTTTTCTGAATTCCTATCGCTTTAAACAGTAATGTCGTTGGTCGTATAAATGTTGTATATAAATGTGACCCAAAAACGAAACAAAGAAATAGTTTGTAAAAGTATTTTGTATTTAAGTACATAGATAGTTTTTAATGGCAATTCGAAGCATTGGCCTGTGTGGTGAAAAGTTTGCTCTCTTTGCAGAAATGGTAATATTTGTAACTTTTGTTTTGAAACTGAAAGATTTGAAATTGAACATATTATTATTTTATGGAATATGTAAATATGTCGGACATCAAGACAATTCCAGGAACACTTTCCTTACATACTTACAATTAGTATTTACAAGTTTTCATAATAATTTTACTTGATGTATTTCTGAATCAATCCTTTGTTTCTTACAATGAATCAGTCACCAATTTATGCAATGACAGCATTATTTTAGGAACCCATAAGTTACAAAAATAACTGAATCGGTGAGTTTTGTTTGACAATTTTTATTTTTTATTTGCGTAGTGTTGTGTGACTGAAACCTCCAAAATTGTAAATTATTTTATGTATAAAGTTCCTCCATGAAATGTTCTTTGTTATTAAATGCTTATACATATGNCCAAAATTGTAAATTATTTTATGTATAAAGTTCCTCCATGAAATGTTCTTTGTTATTAAATGCTTATACATATGAAAACCTTCGTAATATTGTTCATTTAGGGGTTCGTCATTCTTTTGTTCCATTTACTATAAGATTCACAAAACGTCTTTATTCGTTTAAGTAATCAACTCTTATTATTTAAGATTATTAAAACTTAGTTGAAGTTGCATCATTCAATTAGGGACATAAATCCCCTTCACATACTCATAAGATTGACAATTTGCGTATGTACAGAAGATACAAAATACTAGCAGGCAAATCTGTCTTTGAACCTCAAACAAAGGTATAGCTTGAAATCAACAAAGTCGAAGTGACTACTTGATTTTTGCTAGCCTTTTTAGCGAATCAAAAAATGTCAATCGAAAACTGGCTGTGACTAGATCTGGGATGCTACAATCTACGTAATCATTCCACGCAATAACCACAGTAGCAAGTATTCTCAAAATTTAAATTGCTTTATGGATTTCTGGTTGTGTCCATACCGCGTGTTTTACAGAACAAATCTGGACGGGTATCATCATGAACTAAGAATCATACGAATAAAATGTTATTTTTCTACGCGTATGCGAAAACTGGCTCTGCTTCGACTTGATTATCGTGAATTTAATATTTCTCCTACCAGAACAATGCAAATTGAGCCTGTACTGGTTAGTGTAAAAAGCAATACTTGGCTTAGGTATTATCTTATGTAACATTCATATATTCGTTGCTATTTTTATACGTTTAAACTATACGGCTTTTTTCGAGTGAAACCCATCATCATAAAATGTTAGTACTGGATAAGTGTCATACATTTTAAGACCGTTCTAGAAATTGCAACAGATGATAAACTCATTGTTCTTGATCTTTAGGTTTAGCAGGTATCCCAGCAAAGCAAATCCAGAGAAAATTCCTTCTCCAGACACCGTTTTTCGGAATAGCAGAGGGCACCGATTGAAACTATGAGATTATAAGCTTATAGAAATTAAAACGTGTGCAAAATAAATACATATCACAACAATACATAAGTCGATAACAATCTTATAATAATATATTTTTGTGCCTTTTTGATGGAATGATAATGTGAGCAATGAAATGTAACTTGCACTTTATATTACGACGTTATAGTTCTTGTTACTCGTAGTCGAACGAGAGAGCTTGACTTGAGACTGAGACACAAGTCACAAGAGTATCTTTCTTGTATTTCTTACGTTACCACTTTGCCTCTCTATAGACCTCACTCCACTCCACTTGCCTCTGCCAAAGTTGAGTGGATACTCTGTGTTTGGATGAAATGCTACTTTTGCTAAACATGGTTGCCTTTTCTAGTCTCTGGGAAGCAATAAAACGTTTACATTTAAAGGATGTCTTCCCAATGCACTTGCTCCTCCGTACTCAGTCGAACCTTTGTTCTCGAACTGAAATCACTTTTTTCACTCTACCTCATCCTTTCGACCAGTTCCATTTCGTAGCTTTTAGAAGTGCTTATTTTATCTTACTTCGGAACATTCTTTTTTCTAACACTGGCAGTAGAACAATTCTACGTTACTCGGTACAAGGTAAGTATCAAAGTACCCTAAAATTTTCAATCTCGAAATTACGCTGCCTTTCTTCTATTGACTCAGCATATTTTAGGGACCAGTTACGCTGTTCCAATACGAAATACTAAATATACCTAGATACATAAATACTGTAACAAGTATTCGATAAATAGCATCTGCACATGTAGGTAATCTAGAATAGGTAAGACTCTTATTGCCCCGCATTCACGGTCAGTGTGTCAATTTTAGATTATCTCCATCTCTTTGAAAGGACTTTTCCAGAACAAGTCAGTTATTTGTTAATTTATTCATCACGAAGTGAGTACTTCTGCTAAAAGTATTGTAAAGGACTTTTCTTATGTCTTTTTGTTAGTAACCTACTTTCCATTAGGGAACTGTTCATTTACGATAATTACATACAGGAGCTAGAATTAGTGAGCGTAGAGGGGCATGAATGTGTCCAGATTGATGTCAACCAAGTGTAAAATACTTAATGGATGAGTAAATGCGTATGGTTTCTGCTAAGCTGACTAATAGACTCCTGAAGTTAACATCAAGAACACCTGGCCTCTAGACAGACATTGGGCTAAATAAGGTTAGTTTAGTCATCACCGGCATCATTTCGTTCAATCAGTTAATTCGTATCAGTTAAACGTGAAATTTTAATCATGGGACGCTTTTAATTTACCCGTTGTTAGTATTTTTACATCTCTACCTAAACCAGCCGTTGGCCGTAGCTCTTCCAACGCGCAACGGTGTATTGTAAGTATGTATCATACAAATTGAGATTGTGCATCAATTTGTGTTGTGCACTTGACCTTTTGATTTTGTTTTTCTCTGTCCAGTGGACGTTGACGGTTAATCAATATTAATCTGGATATTTGTGATTAAGAGATTAGATGAGCTGATTTCAATTACAGTATATTATAGATGTTATAATTTAGTGTGCTGCAAAACTGGGAAAAATTCAAAGGTGCATTAAGATATTAGGAATTGTTAAATCTGCTTTAGTATTTATTTCATTTCATGCAACCTTCTTGTAGGAACTGCGTCCTGCGTCATATTTATGTAAGTTGTAAATGTCGAAACATGAATGAATTTGCATTTGTAGGGTCAACATATTTTTACTCCACTAAAATGTCAACTTCCACTGGGGCAGCCGGTGAAGTGAAAAACGTGAATAAGCCCAGTCCGATTACCGTAGATCCTCTCGTTTTGAAGAAGAAACTGAGCAAGATGCGAGACTTTTCTAATGGACACTCAATGGAAAACGGCTACAATGATCTGGACTCCCCAAGAACACCGAGAACTGTTGCTACCCCAGGTAAAATCATGTGATTCTTTCTTATTGTAGCATTAAAATAAAGTAATTCAGAAATTCCTGTTTTACCCATTAACTCCATCATGGAGTCTCCCTTTCATGTGAAGACAGCAACAGAATCATAGTTCAGCTCAATTGTCATGCTGCACTACTAATGAATGGTGCATTTCGTAATTCATGTACCGTACCTAAGCTTCACTATGAGTGAGGCATTGAATTGAATAGGAACAGGTTTTTTATTCATTGAATTAGAAACTGGTTAATCATCAGGACAGTTTACGTAACTGAGTGTATGACCTTACTTAAGTAACATTTGCGATCTTAACATTAACATGAGTCATTATCAAATCCCAAAGGAGATTTATATTTTAAGCATTTGGCTAATGCTTTGTATAGCATTATGTTGAATGATTTCCCGAAAGATATTTTACTGGAATCAACTTTGGGACCAATCCGGTCGAATCCGAAAAACCTGAAACCTATTCATTTCAGACAAACTATGATGAATGATTTCTACTGTACTTTTGAGCTTGATACTGCCACTATCTTTATAGGAGATTGATTTTATGCTAGTTTCTCAGACGAAAAAAGCAAACTGCTTGAAAGACTTTACATTTTGTTTTATGTAGGACATGAAAACTGCACATTTCACCACGACCTGGAATTAGATCATAAACCACCGACGAGAGAAGATTTGCTTCCGAATATGGCGACAGCCTACAGAGAATTGCTATGCAGCCTTGGGGAAGATCCGGAGAGTGCAGGGCCTTTTGAAGACTCCAGAACGCGCCGCTAAGGCAATGCTTTTCTTCACGAAGGGCTATGATCAAACTCTAGAAGGTAAGCTCTTGCTTGTTTTTTGCCTCCTCCACTATTGTGGACTCTGTTGCGGGTTTTCCAACATTTACCGACCTAAATAGATGAAGTTACTGACAAAGAGCAAAATTGAAAATTAAATAATAAAAAAATGTGCTAATCAGGGAAAATAAAAGTTAAATATTATAATTTACAATGTGTCGTTTGTCAACTTATAAGGCACTTTCTATTTATCAAGAAAGAATGGACATTTCCTCGGATGAAAACGGTTAATCACTGAAGAAGGAAATAAACACCAGTAAAGTGAAAAACGAATTTAATTTCCTCATAGTGTCAGCATTTCACCGATTCTTTTGTCTATTTATCATATCTAGTTTATTCAAATCCCTTTCGGCAAAAACGCAAAAGTATTTAGGTATTAGAATCGTAGAATTATACTGTGGTTGAAAGCTTTTCGTCACAATGTAAATACGTGAGAAGTGAAAAGTGTGTTCATGGCATAATATCTTGCCTAACATTTTTCATTATGTATGCAGCAGCGTAGACGAAGAAACGTCTTAGAAGAAGGCCGAACTTCACAATGTTATACCACCATGATACTGCTTTTACCAGTTGTGTAAAAGCTTTCCTTCTTTACTTTCTCTGCTGGTATAAAGATGTCTAAACTAAACATACGCAACATGAACAACAATGAACGATATTTATAATATGTATAATAAATTATGCCCTCTACTAGCATTCTTATAGACAGAATAGGATAACTGCTATCATCATCTAATACCTCTAAAGAAATGTTGAAATGGTAAAGGTTGGGTCTAGAAGTTTACGACACAACTCACAGAACTAAAACTAGAACCAAGAGCCCAGAACAGAGCGAGTGATGAAGTAGATCGAGTACTTTTTCACCTCCACCTACTTCCATCTCCTGTAAATGTTCCTTCTTTATTTGATTCCTTTCTACCACTTTTTGCTCATTCTTTCTTCAAACAAGTGTGCAAAAAGCGAAGAGAGCACTGGGTAAATGTGTGGGCGCTGGAATGGGATGGTGAGCGTCACTAGAGCCGGGTTATTGCTGATTTTTATACAGAAAGTAAATCTTGCTCTCAGCTCTCTTTGGTTTCTCTCTTCACTGACTGTATCATTCTTTCCCAGAATTTCTTTCCCAGATCTCTGAATGATGTATCGTCGCAGGTATGGGAATGGGAAGTACAGTCTCATGTTTTTCAATCTCAAGACAAGTCTACAGACTTTGTTGGAATGAAAAAAGCAGTTTTAGAAAATGGTTCAGGCTGGTAAACAATTCTTTGTAATGAGGAGAAAGGAAGTAAAATTTTGTGTTGAGCTAGTCCAAATAATCAAAGACGAAGCGGAGAAATAATGATCAATCAATAAAATGGTGCCATTCGGAAGGAAGTGTGTAGACGTGAACAGATTATGAATTTTCGACCCATTAAAGTTCTTCCATTACTTTCCAACTTCGAAACGTGCTGATTCAAAAAAGTGCTAATATTTTACTCCTTAGGTACAACAATATTTTTAGTTGTTATTGTATGCTTTTAGGAAAAATTGCACAAAGACCAAAAGTTAACTTTTCGACCGAACTTTTACATGTAAAACGATTTTCATTGTTCTTTTCCGGTAAAAAAATAAGGCGGATGCATAAGTTGCAAAATTAATGGTACTTTTTACTTTAATAATTTCCGATGACTTAAGCAATATTATGCGTCTTTAGTTTTTCATCTCTGCATAGCAAACCTTTGTTTTGCTTTTGTTGCAGCAAAAAACAAAAAAGTCACGCGTACAATTTGTTACGTAAGTCAGCATAGTTAAGTCGCAAAAATATCTGCCACAAATGCGCAGGCAGGTATTCTCAAAGGGTGTAGGTATGCAGAAAGAATAAATAAATGTGTATGGTGTGACAAGAAAAGGTAAGGTTACAAAAGGTTAGCCGGTTATCTGCTCTTGGAAAACCAGCAAGACGAGACATGGTCAATTAGTAAATGTAAACTAACTCTTGTTCTTTAAACTCGTTGAATATTAGCGGATTAAGTAGGTAGTAATAATAAACATGGTATAGAGGTTGGTCAAGCAATTTGATGCTCATTTGCTCAAGATAGTCGTAAACAATGTTGTGGTGACGTATTCATTATTTCAAATGACGACAAACAAAATTAGAATTGATTACTTAGGTATTTGTTGGCGTAATTTTGTCCAATCTGCTACTTGCTAATTTTTTTATATAAAAAATTCCAGAAGTTCTTAATGACGCCGTGTTTGATGAAGATACGGATGAGATGGTGGTGGTAAAGGACATTGAGATGTTCTCTTTATGTGAACACCACTTGGTTCCATTCTTCGGCAAGGTTTGCAACTTACCACATAAATCCTCCGGTGTCCAACTTTTGGTTCATTTTGTATTGTTCCTTTAACAGGTTTCCATTGGCTATTTGCCAAACAAGAAGGTGTTGGGTCTCAGCAAGCTTGCTCGAATCGTGGAAGTTTACAGTCGTCGACTTCAAGGTGGGTATGCATACATGTTAATAATAGCAGTAATGACGGAAAGAAAGCTGATTAATTTGTAACGTAACTAGCTTCACAAGAGCCATTAATGATAGTTTTTGATTATTTTCTACCAGTCCAAGAACGATTGACAAAGCAAATTGCTGAAGCAGTTTTGAAGGCTATTGAGCCTCGTGGAGTCGCCGTTGTGTGTGAGGGAGCGTAAGTTTTATAATAATACTGTGATATTCAATATATGCAGACTTTCCAAGGCAAGTTTCATTTATTCTTACGTTATTACTTCAATTTTTCTAGACACATGTGCATGGTAATGAGAGGAGTTCAGAAGATTAACAGCAAGACCGTTACCAGTGCAATGCTTGGTGAATTCAGGGAGAATGCTAAAACTCGTGAAGAATTTTTGACATTCTGCACCTCAAAGTAAAGTCACAAGTTCACAGAATCACTGGGAACAAAATTAATTTCAAAAAATGAACGTTTGATCGTCCTATTTTTGTCAGTAAAATCATTTAAAAGACAATTCGGCTGTGTAACCCAATGAAGCAGCCATTAGTAATGAGTGTAGTTTTATCAGCGCTTTTAATACCGTTATTCCATTTGCCCCTCATGTATGTAGAGCGGTTTTAACAGCATAAGTTAATTGATTTACCTTGCTTTATTGCACCAACAAGAAGTAGGGAATCCAAATCCTGAAAAATACTGCAAAAGGTGACGGCCTACAATAAGACTTGATTTATAGAAATTTGGAGGTTTGTCAGTTTGGACAGAGCTGTGAATTCATCAGGGTTTAATGAACTGGTTTTGCCATTTAAATTCAGAACCAAGCGTTTTACTAAATGTAAGCATTAGAAAGTGAGATGTAGAATCGGGTCGGAGTTTTGTGTAGACAGTTCATTTGATGGAAAATGACCATGGACCAAATTATTCTTTTACTGTAATATTTAATGCTGCAAATTAAATTTTAAGATGCTTACTATGATAAACATAATGCATTCAAATAAATAGATTCAGTCACGTATATTACGTAATAATATTACGTACATTCTTTCATTAAATATTTTTAGTTTCCAAAATTTCAAGCTGTATCAAAAGATATCGCTTTCTCTTTTGAAAAGAACAGAAGAAATATTTTGTAACATGGATTTGGAGTTGTTTAGATAATATAACCAACCGCCAAGTAAGAAGTAATGAAGGAAAAATTGAGTTTGATAATAATTAGATGTAGAGTTATTGGGTAAGGTGGAAATCACTTTTATTTTAGTTTAAATGAAACTCAAGCTTTCGCCTGCCATATTATGTAGATTTAGAATTACTTTGCTTTCTTTCCTTAAGGTTGATGTTGATACCTGTGTTCATTTTATCAAAATATTTAGTCAAAGTTTTAAGTTTTTCGATAATCATTTTCCATCCAAATTAAATATGATTCAATATCTGAGATTCCTGTTTGTTAATAATGTACAGCAACAAGAAAGCCATTTCCTCGCTTAATAACGAAATATATACGGCGGCGTTTGAAACCTAAATATTAAAGGTAAATTAAAATGTAAAGTATAAAGTAGATTCCCAAAAGTCAATACAAAAATGTAATCCGAAGGGACCAAAGTAATGCCTAAGAAAGGTTAAGCTTCAAACAATAAAACAAACTGATATTTCTGATTAAACTTTTCCCTGGGACCAAAAATCAAACGATATACTAAGCACATATTACTTTATATACTTGACGTTGTTACTGCATGATTAGTCATTAGTCAATTAGAAAAATCAAACTGGTAAATGACAATCTTTCATCTCTTTATAAAAATGTGGTACCTGTAAACTGTAAGAATGGCGTACCTAAATGATATTCTATGTCGACGCTATTGAAACGAAAGTATACTTTGATCATAGGAAAACATTCATTGAAGCTCGGTAATTGAGTCATATAACCAGCTAATTTGCAATTTCAACTGTTGCAAATTACAATATAACTCATACATTATGTAGAGTTCGACCTGGTTAAATATAAATTTTACTGTTTTTGGGTACGCATATTATGGTACATGTTACTCCTTAGTCTGACGTAGACGCTTAAATTGTCATCAAAATAATACTATGTTGAATAAAAAATACAACCATATCCAATATTTATTTCAGCGTGTCAAATGAAATAGTACGATTTCTTATGGATGGAAGCTCCAATGATGGAGCCAATAATGCTCTATCAATCTTTTATTGGGTTTCAAATTACATGATTTATTTTTCGGGTAAGACTTTGTTAAACAATTAACAACTGAATTATTCACAATTTTCTCATACATGCGTTTGGGATATTTACATATCCTCTGAATCAAAAATAGTTTTAGCCGTTCTCCATGACTTTGGTAGTCATAATTGGAAAATCCTACCTGAGCGTCATGCTCTCAAACCTTCCAGGTTCATAGTTTTCCATGTCCATACACTAACACAATGATGATGAAAGTTTTTAGGAAGACTATGTCTTACGAGAAGAAACAATGCTACTTGTTTTTCGCTTTCCATTGACAAGTGGTAAGCAAGTGGGTGTACTACAACTGGTGCTAACCCACTCACATTCTGCAGTGTAGTAGTAATATTCTGTTTCCATCTCTAGTTTAGTTCCCAGCTCCCACTCCTACATTTACATACGAGGCTTAAAAGGACAGCGTGTGCGTTGGTTCTGGCTGTTGTAGGGAGAAAATCCTCGACTCAGGCAGCCAGAAAAGTCAGTTGTGTGTGTGTGTTCCTTCTCGTAGGATGTAGGATGATTGTAGCTGTAGAGCTCCTTGTTCCTAGTCCAACTCCCGTTGTCTTCCTGTCATTTTATCCCTCCTTTCCTTTCGTTAATTCCATTATTCCTTAGCTGTTTAGACGGTTCCCCCTTTCCCTTTTCTCTTGTCTCTTCTATCTTTCCCCATTTAAACACTACCTCCTGGAAACACTCATTTCATCATCCAAAATCCATACCAAGTTTTTAAATACTAGTACCGAAATCCCAAGAGTAGCTCCGTTGTTGACGTCGATTCACTTTAGAACATGAACAGTGGCTGAGTGACTGGGTGGTTTAATTTTATATTTTCCTAGTTTGTTCTTAGTTAATGAATTTGCATAATGTACGTCAACTTAGGGATTAGCCGTGAATTTTATGACGCTCCATTTTAAAGTTTTTCGAGTCCAAAGATTGTCTGCGGGTTTGCTTCTGCCTGCAGCGGTGTGAAAGGAATAGTCTCGTACTCTTATTTCTTCAAATTATTTTCTTTTGCTTGCTATCTCGACTCACTGAAGTAACGCTTAGACCACATGGTAGAAATAGGACTAAAATTTCGTCATTTTTATTACATTATTTAACTGTTAATGAGACCGAATCCTAGAACTGATTAAATCTATGTAAGAAAGCGAAAAAGTACATTTTCAATTCTTTTTAACCAACTTCAATTTAATATTATAAAAATAGAATAATAAGATTTATGTAACTACACTTATGTAAATGTCCCCGAGCTTGTCGGGCAAAGAACCAATAAAACTGTGAATAAAAGTTGTATTTTATAAGGGCAGACTTGTGTCATAAAAATGTGCTTCAACTTCCAATGTTGTTTACTTGTCAAGAGACCATGCTTGTCGTGCGTGAGTGAATGAGAAAGAACAACTCCCCGGTTGTGTTGTTGTTGGTCGAAACTTTCTTCATGTTGCTTTTCGCTACAATCCTACCGTAAATTTTTTCGACTCTTAGTCATAGTGAAACACAGGAAATGACGAATCCACGTGGAACAGCGTACTTTCTTCGTCGGCCCATCCACTTTCTTTTTTGTATCATCATAGGTAAGTTTTATTTACTTTCCTAGTTTTGCTGTCCTGGTTTAATGGTGTCATTACCAGCAAACTTGTCCAAACTCTGCGTAAGTCGACAAGGTGGACTGAGCTCATGAATACTTAAATTTGCAATGACAAGTTTCCATTTGAGTAAAAGTTTCCGTCTTCTTCTCTTGTTCACCTTTACAAGTTTGCATAGACAAAGAGGAATCCTAGAATGCATACAAACTCGTTACTTATTCATTTTTCATGTTTTTTTTCTAACATGCTAACAATAAAATCAATAAACTTTAATCTTATAATGTAAATAGTAACACTGTAAGCTAAAGTTAAGATAGACCTGATTTATTTTGCTTTGTGTCACGTTTTAGGAACGTATAGGTACACATGGACTCTAAACCCCTTATATAAAGATTTACCTGCTTTGAAGCACACAGTGGACAAAAATCTTATTATGCTTTAATTACGTTCGTGCACTTACTATTAACACAGCTGCAGACGCAGCCTTTATTTCAGGAGTGGTGATACAGAGCAACTGGCAGCGATAATGATGATGCACATGGATGCAATAATTAAGAGCTTATTTATAACACTGGCTCTTTTCATAATAGATAAATAGAAGTTACATAGTAGCCATGCACTCAGGCCGTGTTCACTTTCATAGACCAAAGACGTGGATGCGTCGATAACGCGGCTACACAATGGAAAACGTGTAGGTTAAGTACGCTATACTTATTATCGCGCACAGGGTTACATCACAGCTTTTCCATTGCTCCCTCATCAGCATCCTTCTCGAGAGTCTTCCGTATAAAAATCTCAAAATGGGCTTTCAGATGCAGATCATAAATATAGAGATGGAGGAGAGTGCTCCGTCCTTACGACAATTTCTCTCTCTCTCTCTCTCTCTCCCGGTTCAGGGTAATAATAAACCTTAGTCAGTTCTTTTGGGGAGCCCCCTCTTTTCTCTTTTCTCACTTGAGCAGCTGTTCACTTGTTTTCTCCGTTAAAGAGTATAACTGCATCATCGTTCAGAGGAGGAGTTCTCCTCTTGTATAACTAGTTTGTGGTAGAGTATATTGATGGGGAAAGGCCTCGCATACCTCTCTAGTTCCACAACTTACAAGAATAAAGCATCCAAAACTTAACATCCAGAAATCTGTACTTATTTAGGAATAGGGTTTTTCTAGAGAGTTACGTTAGGTTGAGGAAGTTTCATTGTTACCGTCCCGTCATCTTATTCACTGCTTCACTCAACTCACAACGATCAGCCAACCCAGCAGAAAACTCCGTTTTTCCATTCCTCTTTTTTCTTCTTTTACTACCTCTCTCTCTCGCATGTGAAAACTGCAAATTCTACACGAAGAAATAAAATACAAATGCAACCAACCAAACAAAGGGCATCGATTTCCCCGTAAACGACTTCCATTTTTACCCTTGAATGGAATACAGAGCGAGTATTATTTTATTATACGGGCACGTTAACATAATATTCTTGCATTGCATAAATACAAATGTCTTTTTATGACACATACAAACGTACTTCAGTCCATTTTTATTTTTGTATTTTCCTGAGTAAATTTGATTTTATCATTCATGGAAAATGAAAGTTATCATCGGATACTCGCATCGAGAAAGGAAAAGCCGGTGAGATTCATGCATGCGTCATATCCAATAATGTAAATGTAATAAGCTTGAGTTAAGGCTTGAAAGGGCTAATCATTTAAAAAAAGATGCACATTTCGTTTCTTAACTGGCTCTTTCTTACAAGACTTTGTCAGAAGATGGGAATCAAGTTACAAAGTAGGATTTAACTGACAGTCATTTTATCCATCACAATCGTGCAACGAACGATAATATCAATGCATTCTTAACCGAGCCATTAGATTTTGATTCCATTGATAGAGTTTAGTTTAATAGAATTCGACAAGATTGTAAGTTACAAAGTAGGATTTAACTGACAGTCATTTTATCCATCACAATCGTGCAACGAACGATAATATCAATGCATTCTTAACCGAGCCATTAGATTTTGATTTCATTGATAGAGTTTAGTTTAATAGAATTCGACAAGATTGACTCCTTACCTTTGGCGTACTCATTTATTCACTCACTCACTCATGGTGAAACGTGAATCTTAATTCTCTCATTGTTGATTATATTTGGGGTTGACATAATAAGAAATGAAGTAACCTTTTGTCGTTTCCGTTGAAGAAAAGTCTGATAAAGGAGAATGAATATCGTTAAATGGAACAAGACGTGGTGGCTGATGAAACCCTTATCTTTACTACAATCTCTCCGTAATATGCAAGCGAAGTCGACGCACGTCAAGAAGGAGGCATGGGGTTTTCCAGAAGCACACTCTCTCGCAGGAGGAGTGCTTGACAGGGGAATGGCACGGTTCCGTCTCCGTCCCGGTTTATCAGGAATCCGGAACGAAGGAGAAAAAGTAGTAAAAAGGGGATGTGAATGTAATAATCATACAATGAGAAATAAGAAAAATGAACCTTGGGAACATTGGAAAAAGCAGGGAGAAATGTGTGTGCACAGGATGACTACTATAAAGTTGAATTCTACGAATGCTTGTCATTACGGTTCATATGCATGCACAAATACCACATGGAAACTTGCACTCGTCATTTCGTTTGCATTGCATTGCCATATTATACCATTCATTCCACACTGTTCCATTCTATTCTTTCCGTTTTGTGAATCCATCCGACTTTTTCTCCCCACCACCAGAACTTCCACTCAAGTAAAATCGTTTAAAAAGCTGAAGAGTTGTTTGTTGTGGTGGTAGTTTCATTTAGACAAAAACAAGGAAAAACATATCATGTAAAGTGGAAGCGCACATGCTACCCGTTTTCGTGTAACTGGTAATAAAATGTCTGACAGTCTGACTCGTTCTGGCTCAGCCGTACAGTTTTTTGTCCTTTTCGCTTGTTTTTGAATTGAAAGCAATTTTGTGCTATGTGATGATATTATTGCAAGACCGTTTGTGGTTTTAAAAGTCAGTTTGTTGAAACAGCACATGTCAGAGCCTTTTGTATGGATGAAATGAAGCTGAAACAATCCATTGCTTTATCCCTGATTATTCTCAAAATCTTGTTGGAAGCCAAATGATCTGAACTGAACTTTCGTAGAAATTATGCAAATTAATTTTCTATCTTGTATTGGTTTGAAAAAAAAACTAAAACTCATCGTTTAGAGTTTTGAGTGGCAAGAATAACGATAGTGCATATTCGGTTTATATTTTGAAAACGCCTGTTGTATTTTATTTAAAGAAAGACCCTTTGGAATGTTTAAGCAACTTTCTTCATTTATAATTTCGAAACAAGTAAAATTAATTTTGAGCTTCGTTTGTTGCTGAGATAAGAGGTACCAGTATAATAGTTGAGCTGAGTCATAGTCATGTAGAGCACCCCTGGTTTGAGTGGCAACGAACATTGGTGCGTTCACGCTTATCAAGTAATGCGCGCATTAAAGTTGCTTTTATACGTAGTCGATAGA
>VYYJ01002270.1:0-22715 GCA_021029165.1 Cyphoderus albinus | reverse complement strand
TTACTGCAATTGAATACAATATAATCTATATTTTTAACTGATTAAATGATTTTCTCATCACGGCAGTACAAGAGTACAATAATGTTTCAATTTAATTTTTTAAATCATTTCATTTAGAACTCACATTTAAGTTGCAAATATGTAGTCAATTAACTAATTATTAAATACCTAATTAACAACATCCTCTTGTATGCATGCTGCAGGTTTAAGTTAATTAAAAGAAATATATTTTCATTTTCCTTTAAATATGAAATACAATCTTATAAAATGCGTGCGTTGTGTTAATTGGTACGATAATTAATTAGTTACTTTACAGCGCACTAATCCTGTCTTCAACTTTCAACAAGCTAAAAATAAAAATCCGACTTAATAATGAATACAGCGAGCGAGAGAACTTGATGTGAAATATAGAAATTTTTCAGCTAATCTTTCTCTTCATCTTTTTTACACAGGGGCACTTTTGAGTCCACATTATTAATACATTTATTATTTAATTGTCCGTTCTGAAATTCATCACGTTATCAGCGATAACTTTTAAAATGTAAGATGTCTGAAAAAGCAGTGATTTGCATGTAATCGTAAATGTAATGTAGTACGTATATGGGGCGCTTCGAGACAGTTTTATATATTAGCAGAACATTTAGTTTTCCGCTTTTTAATTCTTAGATTTGCTGAGTGGTGGTCTACAACAGAATCAACCTTTACCTCGAATTATTTTTAACTCTTCCTCTCATTTAAATTTCATCTTAATATTATCGATTACTGTGATTGATGAAGCTTTTATTTTTATTATCAAGACTCATTATTTTTAATTGCTCTCTATGTTTTCATAAAAATGCGTATTGTGTAAAACTTTTTTTCTAAGTAGTGTGCAATAATTGTTTATCTACCATTTCCAAACATTTTTGCCAGTTCCGTTCGTCTAAACTCTAGTATTTAGAATTTAGTATACAAATGTGTGTAGAAGATGTAAATAGTTTTACGAGCTTTATTATTATTAGGATCCAGTTTCAAGTCAACTTGCTTTGCAAGAAGTTACACAAAGTTTTAATCAATTAATAATTGCAGCGCGTGTGGTAGGTTTTCAACTTCAGTTTACTCAACTTCTTTCTTTAAAATCTGTTTCTTTTTAAAATATAATAACGTTCATTACTGTATGGGTACTCATTATTAGTCATTAATTGCTTAACAGTTATAATTTTATGAATATTCAATAATGATATGACATTTGATGACTAGCTATTTCAAGCAAAACGAAAACACCTTCTTTCAATACAAACAACACAGGCTAAAATCCGTCATTTAAAAAATAAAATTCATTCTTCCTCTCCCTCGCCCCGTATCAGGTTCTTAATTAAAGAGGGTAGGTAATTATGTTTAAAATGTCACGTGATAATTAATTATATGTGAGTAATTAATTAAAACCTGGAAAAGCGGCAGTATAAATAAAATGTATTTTATCAATTTTAAAACCTTCTGCCGAGCTTAAGTTTTCCCGTAAACCAGACAAGTGTTAAAAAATTAGGTAAAAGTAATTGTTAAAAAAGATGTGTATTAATAACACCAAATAATTACTTCTTAAAATAAAAACAAAATCCTGGACATGTCCTGTTGGGGCTTGCTTTCAACTTTACAAAAACGTAAGGAGTCACATTTCTATACAGATTTGCATTCACTTAGTATTTACAGAGCATATAATCAATAATTTACACTCATTACAGTCAGTTTTAATTATTAAATTTAATTAGCACGGCAAAACACTAAACGTAGCAATAAAGATTTTAATAAGTAATTAATTAATATAATCTCATTTTCCATCACTGTGCCCTTGCCTCGTCATCTCTGAATTTAAATAAATGGTACGTATTTTTCTCATAAATTGACTTGGCAGAGGCGTTTATTACTTCGACCATTCCATTTCAAACCCACACTTTGATTTCCTTCTCAGTTACAATACGCAACAAGAATTGTTTTTCTCCTCAAAATTCATAATCTTATTTAACGCAAATGCAATGCTTCTACGATTAATACACAACAGGACAGTTTAAAATAAATCCACATTCCAAAATGGTAAAAATTCGCTCATTTTTAAATGCATTGTGTACAACAAGTATAGTTAATTGAAACTAAAGTAATCTCCCTTTCCAACAATTATCTATTGGAGTGTCACTCAACTCAGATCTTTTAAAAATAGGTGTGTAAGGTAAAATGAGCCACAAATTTTTCACCAATTTCCTTAAATTAAAAAGCTTAAGTGATTTAAGCATTGTATTGTAGCAGTGTTGATTATGATAGTTTCTCATTTGACACTTGTAACCACCTAATGATTAATACATTTACAAATTAAAATGCAGAATTGTGCATACATTTACAGTTTGTAACATTAGACCGTTAAAATACATAATTACAACAAGGGAATTGTTACACCAGTTTTATATCGATTTACACCAAAAACTGAGCCACGAGCAGTTGCGTTGTGCACTTTTCTCCCATCCCAATCAAGAATTGATTTCACGTTACATTAACATTTACAATACGTCTACTACAAAACAATTTTACGATAAGTTCTAGTCGGTAAGTTCATTGAATATTTTTTATTTTGTAGATCCATGAAAACAAAGCGTACATATCACTGTTACTGTTGCTGAGGATGTGGCGAAGGAGCGGCAGCAGCGTTATTCGGTGAGTATCCACTTCCGCTATTCCCAGCTGGATGATTGCCCGGCGTCCCTTGCATTCCTGGTGGAATTAACATTCCATGCTGAAACTGATGATATTCTGGGGGCAGCATTGGGTTAGGAGTGGCACGATCACTGCCCTGCTGAACCGCACCTGATGGCACCGCTGCTGCCAACTGCCACTGTGGCAGAGCGTAAGGAGTTCCTCCAACAGCGGTTGCGGGGTGGTACATGATTTGTGGCGAAGGTCCTGGAGATGGTCCTGGAACGGCATACCGAACGTTCTGTTGCATTTGTGGATGTGGCATCAATGTTTGCATTCCTGCAAAATGTAGCGAATCATATTAAGCAATGCCACATCAATTAATATACCTTAATATAAAATCTTAATTAAATCTTCCTCTCACCCATGTACCCCGGTGGGAAATAGTAGCCTGCAGCTGCTGCATGATAAGCAGCCGCCGCAGCTGGTGCTGGGAAACCTGAAACCTGCTGCGCTCCAGTTTGACCAATCACAGCTGCAGATCGTAACGATCCGTAGGGCGATGGGGCTCCAGCCAGAGCATAATTTGCAAACTGAGTTTCTAAAGGAATGCCCCCTGATTGCTGCGAATGAGGTGCGCGTGTTGGTGTGTCAGGCGTTGAGCCTTGTCCACCCTTCATACTTCCTGAGCCACCAAATTCTGGACTTTGGGCGGTCAAAAGGGAACCACTTGCTGTAGCGGGAGCATTCATAGCCCCACTCGTTGGTTGCTGCCCTGATGTGGAATGTTGTTGCTGAAATTCGCCGGTTGGCAGAGGAGACACGGTTTGTGGAGGTGCCGCTGGTGTTGGAGACACAGTTGGAGATGGCGTTGGACTCGTTCCTTTCTTATCATATCCTCCCTCTCCAGGCATACCGCGATAGTTTTTCATGTTTTGAAGATGGTGTTGGAAGTTGGGCGTGATTGGTGCTAGAGGCAGAGTAAAATTGTGACCTAAACTGGAACCCGGCTGGTGATGCATTTCTGCTGGTGCTGCTGCTACATACCGAGAAGCCACTGCAGCTTGCTGTTGGAATTGTTGTTGAAACTGTTGCTGCTGTTGGTGTTGCATTTGCAAATTCAGTGCGGCGGCAGCAGCAGCGGCGGTTGGGAGAAAAGCCGTGCGCCCGTTGGCTGCAGCTCCTGGAGGGAAACCGTACGGACCCATTAAGTGTGCTGTGGTCGCTGTGCTCGGATGAACTGAAGGCAGGTTGTAGTACTGCGTCTGACCTGGCGAATAATGCGACTGCTGCTGGCTGGCTGCCGCCTCTTCCGCAGCAGCGGCCAATGCCGCCTGATTCGCTATTCTCGCCTTTCTTCTTTTCAAAAATAGGTCAAACTCGAGACGATGCCTGGCTCTCATATCGTCCTCCTCCAACTTGTGCCTAATTAATATTAAGAAAAACAATTATAAACATCACCATCAATGTCTAAAAGTTAAAAAATAAACTTACTTTTCCAGCAATTCTTGATACTCTGGGTCCATTTCATACGACCTTCGTCTTGGTCGCGAATCTCTCTCGCCATCAGCTTCATGCTCCTCTTCACCCTACACACAGTCCAACCACATCATTTTAATTTCATTAAGGTTGCACTTTAATTTCAAAGAGTTAAATAAATAAATAAAATAAATAGAATAAATAAATTAAAATAGAGTAAAATTAAAGTAGACAATAATAAAGAAAAATAATAATTGTGTGACAGCGATATAGGAAAGAACGAAGCGAGCGTGCCAAGTAAAAACACTAATATCACACAATTAGTGCCCTGAAAACCCACTAATTTAGAAATTAAAGCTCACACATTTCCCATTTCCATGCATAATATATTATTTCATTCATGTGAAAGGAAACCAACTGCCATTTGATGACCATTTCTCAAGCAAAACCACGAAAATTAATACGAAAACACTTCCTCCGTGGCACAGGATAAGTAATTACTGCATACATAAATATTTTCATGCATTTGTTGTGTTATGTATCAATTTTTAAACTTGTTATATAGTGTGGTGCTTTTAGTCAATTAGTGTGAAGCTGCAAGCATTTTGTAAGAATTAATTTCAAATTAAAGCAGCGCCAGCAGCAGCAATGCAATCACAGCACAGCATCCATTTATTGACATATTTGCTGGTTTAAATCGAGTCTTTTACAAAGCATTAAATTATAATAATTCATTACAGCGAGGGTTCCAAAGCTCCATTTTACAATGTGTCACCCTGAAGCCAACTTCATTCTAAAGTTCAACTGCGATGCTAATTTTTCTTCTTGTGCGGATTTATTTACATTTTCCACTTTCACCACAAACACGATTGCGACTCATTGATTCTCCCCAAACCAGAAGAAATTGCACAAAACGCAAATTACCAATTTTTAATTCTAACATTGACGTTTCGTATGTGGCCCGTGAAAATAATTCACTGCGTTTCAGTAGCATTTAGCAAATTTTTGTCTGCATTCTTAATTTATTCTTACCACGAAGCCGTAGTATTTGTTAAACTGGTACTGCTGCTGTCTCAATCTTTCTTTCTCTTTCAAATAGTTTGCCAGCGTCGGGTCGCTGGGATTCGAGCTCACAGTTGCGTAATGTTGAATGTTGTGAAACGTCGTGGGAAAGTGAAACGGACCCATGGTCTTGTAGCCACTGGAGGGCGACCCCGATCTTCTCGTGTTATGATAACTCGCTCCGGTGGAGGTAAAGGGATAATAAAAATGATGGGTCTGCTGTTGAGTGTGTTGAATATTTTGCTGCGGATAGCAAAATCCCTCCTCGAAACTATTTCCGCTTTCTTGCTGCTCCAGCATGTCTTCGTAGCTCTCGTCCAGAAAGTCGCCGTCACATTCATTTCTCTCCGTATCATCAAATCGGTGGAGTGCTCTTGCCGGACCAATCAGATTATTCAAACCGCCGTGTACTGTGTAATAGACGCTATCATTTGGTACTGGCATTGGTAAAGGATCTGAATGAGAGATCGGAATTGGGGTTGTGCCACTCAGCAAAAGATCTTTGGGTCGAGTCTTGGAAGTCGGTGAAAGACTCTCTTCGCCTTTATAACGATGACTTTCCTTATGCTTTCTCGACTCCTTCATTAAAGTATCGGGTAAGTTACTCAGAGAGTGCGTGTGCTTCAACTTTGCCTTCAAAAGTCGGCTGGGATCATCAACAAGGCCACTTCCTGGTACAACACCTGTGGGTCGCATTTTAGTTGGGGACAGGCGTGGAGAGGTCATGGCACTTTTGGAATGTTTCGCAACAGGGAATCCTTCATCTTCAGAATCTGAGATTGAGCTGTCAGCTCGACTTCTGCTACGTTGTCTACTTTCAGAGGAAGATCGGTAATGCTGCAACTGTTGTAGATGGTTGTGTAAAATGTCATTGGTGGAGACGGATGAGGAGCCAATGAACCTGGAGGAAGCTCTGGCAAGCGGAGGTGACCCCAGTACACTGGAACGATAAGCATTATTTTGCGAATGAAAGGGGAAATTGGTGCCTGAGGAGGATGCAGCAGCATGGCCGATGGTGACAGCACGTCCGGAACCGGAACCTTTCATTAGCTCTTGCTTAACACGCCTTTCCACAAATTCCATGTCCAGTGGATTTCTTCCCGGATTACCTACACCAGGAGTGGAAACTGAGGAGGGTGTAGAGGAAAAGCAAAACTTTGGACTCAAAACAGGGCTATTAATGGGACTCTGGAGTCGTGTGCCGGTGGCACTTACAGTGCCGCCTCGAATGTCCTTTGGACTATACTCTGGAGAAACTGCTTCCTTTCCATCCGCTTCAGTTTCGTCGTCAATTCGTCTCAAATCCGCACACGACTTTGCCAAAGATTTCATCGAAGTAAGTGTCTTGGCAGCACTATCAGCACTTTTGCTCTTGGAACTGTTCCAACCGCTCTCTTTTCTCTTGTTCGTTCCAGATTTGAAGATTTCCGATAATCTGGACGGCAAATCTGCCAGACTTTGACTAGTCAGCCTTGTCGACGACTTTAATGTATTGTTTTGACTTTGACCCACAGCCGGATTATTTTCCTTCGAAGAAGTACTTTCACCGGAAACTCCTTTCTCCAGACCTGCAGTTGGATGACTTGCTTTAACGTGAGGCACCGATGGAATCGCAGAGTTTGAAGAAGTCACAATAGGAAAAGTGGGCGGCTTTGCGTTGCTCTGAACGGGTGCCGTCGAACAGCCTTCGGCCTGAAGATATTCATGACGAGGAGGAAGTTGGCTCTGGTTAGGAACCGAACTCGATAATTGAGGTTGCTGCGTGTAATCAGTTTGATGATAAGAGGAATTCACAGGCTGCAGTGGGGGCTGTTGAAAATATTGAGAAGATGAAGTAGACGCGATTGATGGTGGAACAGTGGCGGTGACAGCGGTAGTCACAGGGAAAGCATAGTTGTTATTGCTGGGGCTAGCAGTGGGCAAAACTCTTATCACAGATATTTTACGTCGCCGTTGATGCGGTGGGATGCCTCCACCACTTTCATTACTATTACCGTAAGTCATTATTGGAGAGTTATGCAATGAACTGCTACTCGCCGCGTTTGAGAAAGAACCACTCAACTGCTTTTGTTTAACACACATTGTTTGAAAGGGAGGTGATATGAAGAATGTTGCATATTTTTTCGAATTTGCAAATTGGAAAAAGAATAAGGCAGCGAGCAATTGAACGATTTAACGAACGAACGAACACACACGTGAGAGAGCCAAAATTCGTGCAGAGGGGAGCAAGTCGGACGAGAGTAAAAAAGGAGAAAAAATCAAACAAAAAACAAAAATTAGAAAAGAGAGAAAAAGAAAGTGAAGATTGAGAGATAATTGGGATACAAATTAATAAATAATTTATAGAGAGATAGATAATAGAAGAAGAAATTAACTCAAGAAATTTTCTGGGAATAAGAGAACTGTTGTAGAGGTAATTTTCATGCAGGTTTAATTAAACAACATTTAAATTTGTGTCCAACAATACAAATAAAATTCAGCGGAGCGGAATGTAAAAACCAATTTAGAAAAGAGCGCGAACATCGCCTTTAAGATAAAAGGGTTTCACTTATTGAATGTTAATCAAAGTAAAATGTAGAGATAGTGGCAATTATTTTTTATGTAATGTCAATTTCGAAAAAAGAATGGTTAAAAAAGTTGAAAACTAACGGAAGAAGAAAAAACAGAAGATTCAAGAGTTCTGATGAAAATAATGGGGGAAAATCATTTTAAGCTGTGTCAACTTAAAATATTCCAAACCTACCTGTCCCATCGATGCTGACATGGCGGATGAGGGTCTTCCCAACTTCTCCAAATATCTCTGATGTTCCTCCGACGGCGAACTTGCGACCTGAGCTCCACCGTCCATTAGCATCTATTTCCAAAAGAAAATAACGTTAAAAAATGACCAGATTTCAAACCCGACTAGAACCATTTTTATAAGGCTTGTTGAAGATATCTCACCTGAATCGGTCCTGCAGTTACAAACACCGGGGGACCATGAAAACTTTGCCCTGGAATTGCAAGACATTGTGATAATCTCCTCTGGATAAATTCTTGTTGTTGTTGGACAGTATTATCAATATGCATATTATTATTGGCTTGAAGCGAAGGTGCAGCAGCAACGACAGATGGTGCAACATTAGCAGCAGCAGCAGCAGCGACAACATTTTGCAGATTTTGCGGATGGTGAGGATGATGAAGTAACATACTTTGTTGTGAAGTTTGATGATGCAAGTCATGTCTCAGCGTTGGCGCAATCGAGGAAGGCGTCGTGGACAACTCTTCCAGGCCGATGACACCTGTCGTGATTTCCTCAACTTCGTCAGGCTTGTGGGTAACCACACTAAAGCGACCTTTCCTCACTGGACTCACATCTTTTTCCGCCAGCTCTGCCGTCAATTGACTGGGCTGGTTCTGACTTACCCCAGTGGCATCTCCTGCAGGCGTTTCTGCTGCTGTGGTTGTGGCAGTCACGCTCGGAGTTGCTGGAGTGGTAGCTTGCGCACCATCTAATTAATTATGTATATAATTCGTATTATCGAACATGGCCTAAATTTCGTTAAATTTACGCAACTGCGTTATTATTTCAACATTAGAACAACAAAATTCAAAACGATAAAAAGCGTACAACAGTTAAATGAAATAGAGTAAAATAAAAAAAATCAGGGCAAGCATTGTGTTTAATGTACCTTCGCTAACTATGCTGACTTGGAAGCGAGACACTTTCTTAACTGGCGGTGCGCTCACAACAACACTACTACTATCACTATTGTTATTTCTACTACTACTCTCGTCAGCCGGCCCTGTGGAAGGCAAAGAAAGTCTTTTTTGACCTTCTTGCTGCTGAATACTAAGACCGGATAGAGTTGAGAATGAAGGGGACAACATTAATGATGAACCGTCACCAAATGCAGCAGAAAAATTGCTGCGAGTGGGAGTCTCATCTACAGCTATCAAGATAGCAGAAGAAGCCGACGGTGCTGGGCTACCTGCTGGTACAGGTGGTGCCGGCGAAGTACTGTGGTTAGCTGTGATAGTTTGCATAAGGCAAAAATTAATAACTTGTGAAAATAAAATAAAAATAAGTGCAGTAAAATAAGTAAAAATCGACACTAATGGACTAATTAATCAGTTACTGAGTAATTATTACCTGCGAGTGAAAGTACGAAATTTCTAATTTACGTATTTACAAGACTGAATAAAAAATAATAAATTGAAGTGAGAATTTACTTTGTATGGGATACTGTGGTCCTTGAATAGGTGTGGCGTGTAGTGACATTCCTGGAATGGCAACAGCAGCCTGGTGGATTATTTGACCTATCGGGGCAGAAGAAATCAGTTGGGGTTGAATAAATTGAGGTGGAGGGTACGAAGCTGGCCGATGGTTAGGTGATGGTTGTGAGCCAGCTTCCAGTTGCTGTGACTCGTTGGTTGGTGCGTCTTGCATGTGAGGTGATGGGGCAACAAATTGCTGATAAGGTTGGTAAGGTGCTTGCACATATGTCGTGAGTAGAGTTGGGGCGTGAATTTGCTGTGCATGTGCATGTATTTGTGCCGCAGCGACGGGAGAAAATTGGGCAGTTGCTGCAGCTAGATTCATTCCAACTGTCGCAGGGCTCATACTCATACCTGAAGCAATGCCTGTTGTGATTGTCGCCGATTGCACAGGTTCACTTTGGTTGGTAGACTGAATCTTGTGAAGTTCCGCTTCCAGCTCTTGGAACTCCATTGTCGACGGAAGAGTTCTTCTAGCGGTGTCAGCAGTGCTTTCTTTGTTGAGAACTGGAGTCGCAGTTCCACCTGTTCCCAGTGGGGCCTGAGCTTGGTCGATCTGCGGTGTTCCAGAATCATTGCCAGCCTCTGTCATCTGAGCCAACTTTTCCTGTAGGGCTCGAATGTAGGTTTCTTGTGTGGTATGCGTTGACTGGGGGGTTGTAGGTTGGCTACTGGTACCCGCTGTTGCGGTTCCCGTACCGGTACCTGCTGTGCTCGTCCCATCACCTCCAGCTACAGATGCTTCCTGCTGATTTGACGTATTTGTTGTCCCAATCATTTCCAGTTTATGCTGGAGATCTTCTAATGTGGAAGGTGCACTGGTCAAATCAAAAAAAATATATATAGGTATTTTTTGCTTCAAATCCTCTAACAATCCTTAAATTACTTGACTTGCATTTTCACCAAACTACTTACGTTTCTGACTGGGATTTATCAATGGACCCTTGGTGTTGCACATTTCCCTGAAGCTGTGTGTCCCCAGGATACACGGTGTTATCAGGAGTGGACTGCTGTGGAGTACCAAAATCCGAACTCGTCGTATTTCTCTGTAGTTGTTGTTGCTGCTGCTGTAATTGTTGTTGTTCGGGTGGCAAGCCAAATGTCGCAGCATTCATGGGCATGTTCAGAGGTACAGTCACTGCCACTGGAACAGCTGGCATCATGGGAACCACTGTTGGTGGAGCGGCTTCTATTGGTATACCGGCAGCGACAATACTATTGTTGAGATGCTGTTGCATTTGCTGAAGGTGAAATTGCTGCTGAGCTTGTTGATGCTGTTGCTGGATAAGGTGCTGTTGTTGTTGATGCAGTATTTGTTGTTGACGATTGATTTCGGACTGAACTTGATGTGCAGTATACACAGTGTCCGAATCGGCAGGAACATCTCCAGAGGCATCCTGCGAAACGCCAGCGTCTGTCGGGAACCCGGAGTGTGGATCCAAAGGAACGCCATGGAGTTCGGCTGGAGGCTGCTCCTGAACCGGAGTTACCTTGAAACGTGAAGGCTTGTTAGATTGACCACCCTGAGAAGATGCATTCTACGGTAAATAAATAATTCCAGTTGCGTTAAAACAAAAAGTCGAGACAATTAAACTCGAGGTCTAGAAGCTACTACCGAAATAATAAAAATTAAAGCAAAAGAATAAAATAACTTAAATCATAAAACGGAATATAATTGTCATGAATCAAACAAAAACGGTGATTAAACTTTTTCTGTCCGTGGTAGAAAATCTTTAGCTTCTAGCGATGCAGTCTCAAAATTATAAGGTTTAGTACGAAAAAGGGTGATAAGTTAACATAGTAGGTAATTAAAATATAAATAAGAAGCATAATATTAAGTGAATGATAACTCGTGCGGTGAACACAAAACAAATAAATAGTGGGAAAATTCGAGTAGATAATTAAACAAGACATTAATTAAAGTAAAAACGGTTCTTATTCGATTCTTTTGACAGTAAATTTTTGCAACGATTTTGCCACCTGTTGTACAGTGAGAGAGGAGTCGGGAGACTCGTGCTCTTGGAGAAAGTCAGTCTGCTCATACACCATTTCGTATTCCTCTTCGCGAAGACATGAAAGGGTGACTCCTTCAGAAAGCTGCGTGAATATAGAGTAAGTACGGAACAAAACTCTTTTTTATACCAATCAAAAAATTACTTAATGAGATGAGATTTGATTCGAACGCAAACTGCAAACTAATCACTTATCTTTTTAGACTTTAAAACAAAATGTTTTCTTTAGCTTTTAAAGTTTTAAATATGTACAAAAACCACTAGAATTCAATTAATTTCGTCATTTCCTTTCTTGTTTTAAGATTAAAATAAATGTATTAGTGTGTTACTAAAATGCCTCGTGCAGAAGAATCTGAATCGCTTTAGCATGCATAGAGATTTGCTTATTTAATTTATATAAAAAATCCCAAACCATTCCATTCTCTTTCCCATTGTTTAATGCTATGCTTCAGTGATTCTATATACAGTTTTAATTTCAGTATAAAGAGTTTTAAAATATCCCACACCGATTTTTTAAAAAGAAATATCTCCAACCACAATCCACCGCACTCGATCCCAAAAAAATTATTTTTCGTTGGGAGCATTGAGCACACATTTTTCTCTTGTTCCGAGTAATTAAAAGTGACACTACAAATTAATCAAAGTAGCCTACCTTAAGAGCCAAATCCGCATCGCTGCCTCCTTCGGCATGGCACACAGCTTTGTCCATAGGATTTCTCACGACTGGCATCGTGCCCGGCTTTTCTTTAACCTGGATTGGATTCATTTTTTACATTTACTACAGGCAAAGATCATTCATAAAAATTCCGATGATACAAGAGACGAAGTGCTACTCACTTGGTGCGTGATATCCTCCACCATTTCAATGAATGGCTCCGTGTGTGATTCTGACAGCAAATTTTCGCCAACGAGATTCTTCGCAATGTCAGCGGGGACCAAGTCTTCACAGTCAAATTTAAAAGTGACAGTCTTCTGTTTGCCAGTCTCCAGTTGACATTCGACCACAGTCCCTTCGACACTCAGCAGGGTTAACTTTGGCCCACGATCTCCCGTCTTTCGGCGGCGAGAAAGTTTCTTCTTTTCAGATCGCCTCTCTCCTTCATTCAATTCACTGTGAAAGATACAAAAAAATCTTCGCATTCTATTTGGTTGCTAAAAACGTTAGATTACGAGATACACTAAATTGGCAATGTCTCTTACCCGTCAGCAGGATGGATGCCTTGATACATGCCTCCAAGTTGTGGCTCACTAACCGCTCCACCCATGCACGGAGCCGATTGTGGAACACCTGCTGGAATGATCCCAGCGTGCTTCATCATCGCGTCCATCTGCTGCTGTTGAAACCGCTGAGCACTTGCAATGTCCAACTACACAGCCACCACACACACACAATCAACAGTTAAATTAATTAGGTATCTGGTATAATATTTTAAATTTTAAACAAGTAAATGCCATACATTAATTAATCCTCTCTCACATTAACGTACATAATCAGGGATCGTTACCATAATGTACAGGTTTTTAATGTGGAAAATTATTTCTCTCTGAACGTTTTTTGAACTGCTCATTAATTTTGCACTATATTTAACTAGATGGATTGGATAAGGTACTTAACTGAAAGTGCAAAGCCCTATAGCACAAGTATACATATATCATTTCCCAACATTTACATACAAATTCTACGACCGCAAATCTACTATGTACTCGCAAAATTACAAACTGAAAAATGGAATCGACATGAACGAATTTGCCACGAAACATCTAATCTACACAACTCCCAAAATGTGTCAACTCTAGTAATAAAAAAGTAATTTTCGCAAAATGGACAAAAACGTTTGACACAAAATAACATGAAAAAATCACATGAAAAAATAAAAACCAAAAAATAAACTTGACTTTTCTTTGTAAAAATCTTTCTCCCCTCAAATATAAGTCCCAATTAGACAATTAATATCGTTTAAGAAATTAATAAAACTAAATAAAAAATAAAATAAAACCACCACCTACTTGGAGCTTATTAGCTTTATTATGGTTACAACATGCCGTTGCTGTCGATTCAGCCGTGGAGGAGGTGCAGGGGGCAATCGAAGGACTACTAGCACTAAAGGGTTTAGCACTGCTACAACAGTTATTATCTGGCTGCAAAAGTTGATTATTGGGTGGAGGCTGTGACTGTACAGATTGTTGTTGATTGTTCGGCTGATGACTTGTCAGTTCTTGACCAGCAGCACCTCCAACAACAACGCCACCACAAATGTTTGGAACGGACTGGTTAAAGGACGGGGTAAGGGGGTGGATTTGAGAGTCGGAGGGGGCAAGATTGCTGATATTGGTAGTGACAGGATTATTTCCACCAACCAGAGCAGCCGTCGCAGCCACGACACTCTCAAGATTACTCAGATTAGGTAAACTGCCATCAAGATCAATGTGATGGTTCCTAATGAGAGCAGACGTCGCACAACTGCTATTCTGAGTCTGACTAGAGCTATTACTACCAGCATTATTATTATTCAGATTATTCAAGTCTGAAGCCAATTTCTTTGTCACTTCCGAAAACAGATTTGGCATCGTTCTCTTCAATTTTTCAGCTACCATTTGAATTTCTCTGGGATCCACCGCTGAAGCCCGTCTGCTCCACTCATCTTCAGTGTCTGTGTGAATTGCGGAGGAGGCTGCCGTGTACATCGGAGAATGCTCCACAATCTTTGTGATCACCACCCCACTGCTTCGGTTAGGAAGTTGCACTTGCCCTTGAACAGTCTCTTGGGGTGAGTTTCCACACGTTGTCGTGTTTTCCGGCGATGTTTGCTGATTCGTGAGTATTGCAACCTCCCCAGAACTTGGATTTGACACCTGCCCCACTGACCCAGGAGACGAAGCAGACCCAAACTGGATGCCCACTCCGCTGGAACAAGCCACGTAATTGTTATTGGTGAACACCTCGTTTATCGAGTGTCCATGCACAAACTCGTCATTCCTTTGTTGCTGTTGCTGTGACTGAACAACTTGATGCTGTTGCTGTTGTGGTAATTGCAATTGCTGAGATGGTATTTGTTGTTGCCCTTGCGGAACTTGCATTACCGCTGTCGGCACTGTCAGTGTGATTGATCCAGGAGGTGCTGCAGGATGGTCGATACTGATACCCACGAGAGGTGAAGATGACGAAGGAGGTGCCGCCGCTACAACGGTATTCATGGTCAAAGCAGCGGCAGCCGCTGCTGCTGCTGCAGAATTCTGGTCAAAGAATGCGGCCTGTGTTATTGTAGATTGTTAATTCGCGAAGAATCACACAAGGTTGCGAATCGTGTCCGTGTCATGAAGATCATGTTATGGTTAATGGTAAGTGGTAATCAATCAACACCAAAGTATTGCGGTGATGTGGTATTGGCATTATGAAGACATGGCATTGATTTCCAGCAGAGCATTAAAACATTTTTCCATAACGTGATTTAAAAAACATATTGAAACGTGATATTTTTCAATGGAAATTTTATATGGTAGCGGAGAGACGAGACCATCATCATTAATATTTCCAGGGTCAGGTTCACCAAGTGTCAGTCAATAGAATGTTTACATTGGATTATTTATGTGTAGTAGAATAATTAATGAGTAAGGGTTAAGTGTTTATGTATTAATAAGTTTGCCAACACCACACACCAACAAACCATGACGTGTTTTGTGAGTGCCAACCATTGAACCGAATCGAAGTAGTTTCGTTTGGATATTTGGTGTAAGTTGTTTCATTCATAAAAGGAATACAGGACACACGCGGTGGTAATTTTTTTAGAGATACCGAGAAAAAAAGAAAAAAAGAAAGGACGAAATATTATAATTATGATTAGCTCTTTTGCTCATGAATGGGATCCTCAAGAACATGACATAAAATAATTTGTGCACACATAACAAAAGATTTCACAATTTAGAAACGTGCGCTAATCACTGCAAATCAACTTTGTTTTTAACCATTTTCCTAATTTGCTGATAAGACCACCCTCATTTTCCCTATGTGAATAAAAAGTGGAACAAGGTTTCGGGTTTCGCCGAGAGAAACAAAATTATCAGACTTCTGACACCTTTCATGTAATGTAATAATAATGTAACCTTACTTCTCACATGAATAATGTGTTAATTATTACATTAACAATGCCTCAAAAACTAACTGAATGTGAAGGAATGCGTGAACCTAAACGGATTTCCACGATATAAAAACTCAATTGTCGGCAGTCACAGAAGTCGGACACCACGAACTGGTAGGAAAAGTCAGTATCCAGAATCTAGATACTTAGATACGTAAATACGAACGAAGTAACGAAGCACTTATCGTTATCGTGTTAATTTTCTTTTCTAAAAGTGCCGTGTGGCTGCTACAGTAGGGAAAGGAATTTATTTATATAATTAAACTCTGTTAGTCTAAAACTTTCGTTCGTTGTAATGAATTATTAATCAAGCGTTCAATAATTATTTAGCATTTAGTCGTCCAACAGCATGTTATAATAAAATTAAGTGAAAGTTACTTTTGATCAAAATTAGCATTTTTATAGAACAAGGAAATATTTGGGAGACGGGAAGAACTCAATAATTGCTAAAAACTTAAATACTTTGCTCTAGACTAGACTCACTCACTCTGTTAATCAAACTATGTAGTGCTTAATTATGCCTAAAGTAAATATGTATGTTAATCAAATGCGGTAGCTCATGCACCCTCTAAAGATTAATTTTCGTTAATTTGCATAACTATTGTAAAAACTAAAGCTGATCCTTCAAAGCATTTTGCCCAATAATTGATAATAATGACAACTCTACCGGGAAGCAACGCTTCTTCCATCAAGTTTTTCATTGAATATATATTTTCATATTCATGTACCTAATCAATCAATTCAGAGCCACAATGTAATGTGCTCAGCTTCAGCTTTAATCATTATTGTAATAATTTACCCCACAACAAAACAAACTGAAAATTAAGTATAAAAATGCCGATGAATGGTCGTATGCTTCAAGTTCGATAAATCAAGGGCAAGGTCAGTGATTCCACGTTAAGTCATGCATGTAGGCACCTAAAATATGTAGGTATATCATAGTTAATTAGCTACCAAACTGTCGAAATTCAACTATCTATAACCAGAACAAGGCAGAAACTCACAGAAACGAACCAACAATCGCATATAAGGATTACTTAACATGTAAAAGAGCAAATGGTAACACCATTACAACACAAGACAGTTAAAGGTATACACACACATAAACATTTTGATTAAAAAACCCAGTAGTTAAGAAAGCACTGTTTGTTACCTGAGGCGACTCGTTAGTGTCAACTGACGAGGTACGTTCAAGCTCTGCAGAAGGAATAGCGGCGGCAGCAGCGACCGACGAAGAAGCAGCGGATACTACCTCATCTGTACCCTGTTGAGAGACAGGCGTTGATGGCACACCGCTACCATCATCTGGCGCCACAGCTGAAGACACGATCGAAGTAACGGCAAAGCTCATGTTGAGAGGTGCGCTCTGTTCATTACTAGGTGCTGTGACTGTAGTCATTTGAGTGGGCGCTCCATCCTGTCCCAACGCCACTTGCTGTTGAGGTATGAAAGTTAAACCGGAAGTGGGATCAATGGGACTACTTTCAATGGTGCCAGCCACTGGAGATTCTTGAACTGTCAGAGATGTGTCCACCGACAAACTGTTTTCGGTTCGGTCCTGTTGTTCTGAAGTGATACTTTCCGGTTCCGCTTGATATGGAATTGCTTCTGCATCAATGGGAATCTGCTGTTGAAGAAGAACATTAGTGGAGGGGTCAACTTGGTCTCCAGTGGAAACTAGCAAAGGAACTGGCTGTGCTTCAATGTGCACCACCTGCTGCTGCGGTGGTGACTCTTGTGGAATGTTGTCAGTATGAAGAAGAGCAGCAGAGGAAATGATACCATTGTCTTCCGAGACAACCCCAAAACTAGTGGGTGCGATCGCTGTGTTATTATTAGGTAAAATAGCGGCTGTGGGCGGAGCAATAACGGTAGCAGTAACGGCAGCACTTTGACTTTCCTCGACCTGTTGGTAGAGTTCAGGGGGCGCGGCTGTGCTGGTAGTACTGTCAGTGGTTGTGCTAGTGGCGGTAGCAGCAGCTGCGGCAGGCAATACGGTAACTGTATTAGCAAAATTAAGCTGTTGCTGTCCACCCTCGACAATAACAACATTGTTGCCCGTGGGCGCAGGACTAGGACAAATGGATGAGGGAGTGGTAGCACTGCCAGCAGCGTCAATAAAAGAAAGCGGAGTTAAATGCGTGTGACTTGATGATGTAGCTGTGGGAAAATTCTGGAGATCGGAAACAGGCGTTGAGTCACCACCGCCGCCCACTTCGGGAACAGTACCAAAGTTGGCTTGATGGTGAAGATGTGGGAGAGCGTGTTGAAGCGCTGAAGCTGACACTGTTGCCCCTTTAGTGCCCATGGTGGTGCCGCTGTTACTGGTGGCGGTGGTGGTAAGCGCAGCAGGTAATAAGCTACTCGGAAGTGGCAACGAGCCAACCTGTGTACAAGTTTGTTTCACAGAGAGAGCAAAAAGTAGAAAAACGCAAGCACCAACATACATTCAAAACGAACACGGTTATAATAAGTATTAAACACAGACGTTAAACATTATTCTTAGCCATGTTAAAATAAATTATATATTACTTGTTCACCGCAAAACGTTTTAATGTAGCCCAATCATTTTAAATTGCCAATTATAAGTATTATATCAACGGACACAACACAAAAAAATTGACGACAAGACAAAAAAGAATAAGTTTAATTTGTAATTAATTTAGCTTTGGCTTAATTGTAGTTTGCTTTTAAGAATTTTTAAATTAATTTGCCAGCTGTGCTGTTTTAGTGGCTTTTTGAGTGTGCCAATTTTCCCACGTTTTACTAAGTAAAATTACTACTAATATGAATGGTCTCTTTTTTGTGGCAGTGCATTTTGTTTCCAATTAATTTGGTCAATGGTGCAAATGTGTCCAAAACTTAAAATATAAACACTAAAGGTGAATGCCTACATGATTTTGAACTGAAGTGCTACATAGAAAAAGAAGATAAAAAAATTGTGAAAGTGAAAGCAGAAACAATTTTTAAAGGATTTCTGTACCTGTTGTGGATGAATGGGGACAACGACGCTTGGTCCAGTATGGACAATCTGTTGGGAACCTGGATGGTAGCCGGTCACGTAAGCCAACTGCGCTGCGGCGGCTGGGGTTGTTTGGAACGCGGCAAATTGGGGATCTCCAACATTGAGGGTATACGTGGGAGTACTTGTGTACACGCCTTGTATACCTTGCTGACTAGTAGCGACCGCCGCTGATGCACCAAAGGGACCAGCCGTTGCCATTTGGAACGCCGGTAGGTACAACTGCTGCTGTTGCTGCAACTGAGAGAAAAAAGTGTACTTTGATATTACTCGAGTAATCCAAACTTTGGATTCTAAAGTCCGTGTAAATCTATATTTGCATACTTGGATTTAACTTTGAATACCCATGAAGATGAGCAACTACCACATATTTCATTTATTGTTTAATATAAGCTGTAGCCTTTCTAATGCAGATTTTTGCACATCAATTTCAATTAATCACAATATTGTAAAAAAAACAATTCAGAATTGATTGATTCTTTTTCAAGTTATCGATTAATTGATAAGTATGGAATAAAACAAGTAAAAACTTGTAATGTCAATTAGCATTGTATGATGAATGTTTTTGTTTGCCTTTATCGTATTATGTCATGTTAAAATCTGCATTCTTTCATTTTATCAACAATTTTTCTGACAAGATGAGCAGTGGAATTTGCATCAACTGAACTGTACTGATATTTCTGGGGAAAATTTCTCCATGTAACGTCATGTCATGAATGGTACAAGTGCATAAATTATAAAAGTACTTTAAACCGCAAATCTTACCTGAGGTTGCAGATAAATGGCTTGTCCTTGGATTAAATGCTGATGATCTCCTTGCATTGTCACGTAACCGGAGTCAAGCTGAAGATCTATATTTTGTAAAAAATAAAAAGGATATTTTTTCATGTGCTAAATTAAACTTTCCCTGACGAAAATCAGCAATGTGCCAAAATTTTGAAACCGCATGCATGCCCATCCTTGCATAAATAACTACCTAATATTCATTATCGCTTATTTTAATATTATAGAAAAGTTGGCTTAGAGCAAGCTTCTAAACCAGTTCAGCTAACTGATGAATAGTACGTTACTGCAATCAAACCGAAGCCCACAAAATTCCCTTTCTTACTACTGTGGCGTTTTATCATAAATAGATTATCGTTTGTACAATCATTTTGTATCACCGTCTTCTCAATCACGTGAAATCTGCATTAGGTCATGAATCATTTCACAAGAGAATGGTCGGTAAATTGAGGAAGTGCAGTCATTAAGATTGAATTAGGTAAAAGTTGCTGAAGCCAATAGTGTCATTCAATGACAAAAATTTATACAAGGGACTAAGAAAAATAAAAAAGAAAGTAGCAAATCTAATAGAATACAGGTATAGAAAATGAAAGATTAACATTAAACGTAAGACAGCGGAATTTTTTTAAAGAGATTCTTTTACAAGGATAAATAAACACGGAAATAGCAAATTGGAAATGAATAAATAAGTAAAAATAAAGGTTTCGCTTAATGTTTCATGTTTGCTGACCATTCGAGCCCGAACTATCATGTTGATAGGATTTAACTGTGCCGGTTATCACGTTGCTTTCACTGTTAGTACAGGTATGTTGGTCAACGGGAGAGGTGAATTTAGGTAGCTGTAATTCTAGTTCCTTTCTCACTTCTACTAAATCTTTGTTAGTATTATCACTAATCCCTGGGGTGCTAGTAACAAGCAAATCTTTAGGAGGGTCTGGAGCATTCTCTCGGTACTCACTCGATAACATCTGCGCCTTTCTTCGCTCGTCTCGGTCTCGGATCAAAGTCATTACTTGCGTTTTCAATAACTTTGCCACCAGCTTCGCGTCTTCTTCCACCAGTAATCCGTTCTTTGCCTGAAATAACCAAATACATTCGAAACTTATTGAAACGAGTTAAAGGTCAGTCAGACAATAAAATTACAAAGTATAAACAGTTACTACAAATAAAAAACGGAAACAAGTAAAAACCAACAGCAAACAAAATCTAAAAAACACAAACCCAAAAGATTAAAAAGTTAATAAAAAATGTTAGGAAGCGAGATAGTTAGTGATTGGAATTGGATTGGAGTCGGCTCGTACCATGTCCTGCGCCACTTCCTCCACTATATCACGATCAATGTCAAACTCGAACTGGATAGCTTCATTTTCCCTGTATTTATTACTCCGCTTCTTGGGGTCAACAACGCGAAGTCTAAACTCCACTTTGTTCGCGTCCGCCTTCTCCTCTTTGCTCACGAGCTCAATCTTCAGACCTGGGTCTTCCGCAAAGAACTCGTGGTTGAGTAAGTCTTTTGCACATGGTCGATCCTCTTTGTTGAGTTGAATGCACTGGTCAATAATTTCCTTAATTTCGGGGGTTTCAATCTTTTCAAAACTATTTGGACGCGTTCCCTATTTCATAGCATATAAACCAAATGTATTCCAATTACAATCCAACCTGAGTGAGTGTGTTATATTTTCTGTTCAAGTTTTACTTACTGAAACAACTTTCTTGTAAATCTGAGCGGGTCCGTTACACTCAGAGTAAGGATACTCCGATGTCGCCATTTCCAACATGCACATTCCAAATGCGTAAACATCCACACTCTCATCGTATTGTTCCTGCAAAAAAATATATATAAATATAAATGTTTTTGTTATAAAAGTATGAGGTTCGCAATAATAGCAATTGTCTGGCCTATTTTTAAAAAAAAGATTTTTCGATTTGCCGGTTTTCCCAGTATATCTGACTACCTCATTTTGAAGCTAAACATGTCAGCTATCGATACATGTAATAATCTACGGACTCGATAGACGTATTTCCTAATTAAAGGACCTCAAAAATCACCTCCGCTAAACAAATATGAAATGTTCTTGTTCATGTTTTCTCGTCAGTATTAATTAATTAAATATGATCAAATAGTATTAATAAATTAATACTGCTTTTTAAGATACATTTTAGTTAATTATAAAATAACGTCATGTATAGAGCTCCCTAATCCTAATCATTGCAATTAGCTAGATCAATTCCCTGTGCATTCATGTTCCTCTCATCAGTATTAAGTAATGATCAAATAGTGCAAACTAACGCTTAATTAATTAATACTGCTTTTTTAATTATATTTTAGTTAATTATTAGTTAAAATGGCTTCTTAGACCAATTCCCTGAACATTCATGTTCCTATCGTCAGTTTTAATGAATTAAATATGATGAAATAGTGCAAACCAACTTTAAATCATTCTGTACTGCCTTTTTACTTAATTATTAGTTAAAATAACGGTTAAAATAACGGAAAAAAGACTCGCGTTGTAAAAATCGGGTGCCATGAATTCCGGGGTGCCGATGATTGATTTGGCGAAGGAGCGGTTCTTGATGGTGGCCAGTCCTAAATCTCCGACTTTGACAGAACCCGTGGTCCCAGAAATGAATATATTGTCACATTTCAAGTCTCTGTGAATGATGGCAGGAGTGCGTGAGTGAAGGAAATAGATGCCTTTCAAGATCTGCCTGCACCACGACTTTAACACTTTGGGGTTAATCTTCTTAAATCGTCTTAAATACCTGTGAAAAGCAACAAAGTCGCAGTTAGCTAAGCCCAAAATAAGTGAAACTTGTCAGTTTTGAGTAAAGACGTACATTTTTAAAGTTCCGGAAGTCATCAACTCTGTCACTAACACTATGCACTTTTTCTTCCCCGACGCTTCCTGCAAAAGAAATTCATGTATGAATGAAATTTGTTTAATAGTTATGGTGCATTGGGAAAACCAGGTTAGTCAGCCCTTCAATTTCTGCAAGAGTTTTTTCGTGTGATGCACAAGGAATAGAGGAGGTAACAGTTTTAGGGATAAGCCAGGCATGTTGTTCGGCAATCTTGCCGTTCTCGTTAAAACCGGAAACTATCATCCAGAATTCGTCTGGTAATCGCAGTATCCCGGATGGAGCGTCGACGTATGTTTCGGTGGTAAAACGAACTCCACTGGTAATTTCCGTTCTTGGAAACTTCCTTACCACCGACACCACTATGTTTTCTTTGGATTTCCAAACTCTGGTATTGAAAACATTCGGCATAGGGATGATGATTGTCATGTAACTAGGTAAGGT
>VYYJ01002269.1:0-22724 GCA_021029165.1 Cyphoderus albinus | reverse complement strand
AGTTTTATTTTTTTAAATATTTCTGTAGACCACGAAAATGTTATACAGTTTGTTGACTACAAATGCTTCAATTTTACTATCCTTCCAAATGACGCTTGCAGTTAAGTTTATATGATAGGTGCAAGAAACAGATTTCTATGAATCTTAGTTTCTCTGGTAGTCATTACAGATACAGAAAGCCCACAGATTTCACTCTACAAAAGACGGCACTCGAAACGCTTATCTCATAGAAATCTATAAACTACAGCCTTCCTATTTTATCAAGTACTACTAGTTAAATGAATATTAAATTAGTACAGCAACATTTTGGAATTTTAGTTTTTAGATTTTCTCATGAAATTGTGCTTGGTTGCTTGATGGTGGACTATTGATGACCTCTGAATTGTGAGTAAGTGTGAGTTATCTCATCGACATGCCAGACAAAATATCTGAAGCGTTGTAGCCATATTTGTTATCTGTTATGATATAAATGATATGATGTGGCACGGTATCAGCGGCACGTCACAACCATCCAATATCTAGCCATCCTCTATAGCATTCATTTCAGGAAGTGGGGAACTGAAGCTTGGAATTAAAAAGAATAAAAAGACACATCACACGTTTCAGTAGAACGGAGCATTTTTAGTGACTGAGCGAACAGCTTGTCTTTTCAAATTAAAAAACTCCCTTTTTTTCTTTCTTTTTTCTCCCCTGGCCATGTCCACGCAAGTTTCTCTCGTATTATAAATGTTGATTGAGAAAAGATAAGGCTGATCTAAAAATCTCGGAATCCCCGACAGAGTAGTCCTAAATATGGCCAAGCTCGCAATTCAAGTCTAAAGGAAGGAAATGCTTTGTATTCTCTGGGCTGGGGCTCGCTGGGACTGACTACACATAGCAGCTATTAGGGCGCTCCTCACTCACAGCCCAACTTCTTTGCTTCGGCTTGCACACAGTCGGCTGGAGGAAAAGATTACCGCGGAACACAAATTGTATCCAATTTTATGCGAAAAACAGGCACAGTACAGGATAGCACAGTTGAGTTGAATTAGGAGGGGAAACGGAAAAAACTGAAAGCAAATGAGTGAAAAGGGCTTTTAGTCCTTTGGCAGAGATGACAATAAAACTCGGTAATAAGACTATGCTCGTTTATGTTAGGGAAAAACTCTTCAAGTAAAGCAGAGTTTTACCACGGAGCATTTGTACATAACTTTTGTACAAATTATACTAAACTTGCAGTTCTCTGTATTGCACAGAATAAGAGGTAATGACCAGAAGCATACTTGAAAAAAAAAGAAGAAAAGAAAAACTGAATTGTAAGCGCTCTTTCTGCTTATCAAGTGGCAGCCTAAGCTAACCTGAACTGCAGCTCTATGATATGGAGCTAAAAGCTAAAGCATTCCTAAAGATACTGTAATGCCACGGCACGGTCTTGTAAGAGAGTCCCATAATGTTCACAGGAAAACGAAAAATGTCTTACATTTTGTGAAGTGAACACCACGAAAAGAGAAGCTGCATAAGTACTACTTTACTACTACTTACTTGAGCTGAGCAGTACGGTTTAATGTGCAGTAGTCTTGGTGGGACTCGTGGTCGTGGTAATATGGTAAAAACTGTGAGCTGAGAAACTCTCAAGAAAAAGGGGAAAACTGGAGAATGCCTCCATCACCGCTGCTGGTAAAACCATTATGCACACTATTATACACTATTATTTTTCTCTGTCTACTACTTACTTTCTTTTATAGCGTAGACGGACGTACGATGCTTGAGTCGCACAATGCAAGCTTTTTCCACAGAAAGCCTCAACTGAACTGAGCGAAGTGAGTTGAGTAGCGCGCTAGCTACCAGTGCCATTTATCGATCCATTTCCCCATGTCGACTAACACTTTTATTCTTTCTTTCTCCTGTTTCTTTTTCTCCTTCTCTCTTTGGCAGTTGTTACCACTTTACCGTTGCTTCTGTTACTGGAACTTGGGGAAAAAGGAAGGAAGGAGCTATTACAGCTACTTACTACTTTTTTTCTTCCTTTTTGCTAACTACACCGAAGTAAAGATGTGAACTTCTTTTGGATGATTGTGCAAGAGTGAAGGAGCGAGAAAATGAAATAACAGGGGAAAATAGTCAAACTTACTTCCTTCAATACTCTTTCCCCCTCACTTCTTCCTGTGTGCTTAGAGTTTTCTAACTGCAATCGTCCTGTTCAGATAGATTGTAGACATATTGTTTTTCTCTTGTTTCCTCACATCGATTTTCCACTCGACTTTTATATCACAGCAATCAAACATTATCGGCGTGACATGACCAGAAGGAAGCCACTCACAACCTTTTAGGGTTACAAAAGAAACCGGATGCCAGGTCATAATTCTTTTCACTTTCACCGTTACGGTGTTACCTAAAGGGTTCTTCGACTGATATGATCAATATGATGAATTCAGCAAATCTATCTCCATTTCTTTCAATTTAATAACACATAGTTTATGTAAATTGTGGCCTATACATGAAAGATTTCGAAGCGCTCGATTTACAATCAAGAACATCATTTATGCGGAATATTGCACAAGTGCGTAAATAAGCCACAGAGAATTAATACAAAAGCAGTAAAAAACTGTTGCTGTCAAGCAAGAATCAATAGAAGAAGAGAAAATTAAAGCCTTGTACAATGTTTACAATTCACAAGCAGAATAACATGTAAAAAGTAAAATGTGTTGGTTTTCATCAAAAGCCTTTTTTATTTCATTCGCACTCCTAAAGCGTCAAAACGACACACAATGAAAGCGGATGGATCGGTAAGTAACCTCTGACTGCTTGTCAGCCTGTTTGTAGACCCTGCTCCTGTTTCCTTTCGGTTCCGGCAGTTTGTTGATGAGTGAATAATTGGATGGTCGTGACATAAAAAGTTGCATTCTTGCTACTTGCTGCCGCTACTACCACTACTAAACTTTGTGTGATGTTGTGCTTGTATGCTTGCTTGCTGTGCTGACAATAAAATCAATTAAAGCTCCTTTCTATTATCTGCCAGGGTATTGTTGCCGAACTTTGTTGAAGAACTCGCTATTTTAATGAAAAAGGTAAGTTAGCTGGAAACGCACAGTGAGATGAGCAGGAGGGGGTCCTGCCGACTGACAAGCAAAAATACCACACCAAAACTTGTTCCTATTTATTTTTATATTCTTTGAAAAAAGACGGAAATTTTAAATTTCCTGGAGTAAATTGACGATCGGATGCTGCGAATCATCCGATTAATGGGTAAATATAGATTGGCGTACACTTCAGTTAGGATTATGAAACGAAGTGATTTCGGCGAACTCTAACACGAAAGACACAAAATAGCTTTTTCATCTGACTGCTAATCTGAAAATAGGAATTTTGCCCGATACCTATAATTTGAGTCAGCAGTTTAATATTGGTGCGGAGCGGAGGGCAAGCGTAATAAATCATTTACTCATTTAATCATTTAGTGCCAGTCACCAGGTGTCTTCGATATGCTCACTCAGCAGAGAAAACCCGGAGTTAGAGAAAAGGTTGTGCGCATTTAATATAATTATCGTGATAAGCAGATAACCTAGATGACCTGCTGTTTTGGTCGAATCAAGCGAGAGATGAGGAGAGTAAGAGAATATATTTACTTATACCACGAATTGCCATATGAATTGAAATACAAGAGATAACATTTTTATGAGCTGGCCTCGATCTAAAACTTAAGGATAAGATGAAAAGTCCAAGTAATCTATCGAATCACACATCTACCAGGTAGTAGGTAAATAGTTTAAGTATCCGTCTTTATAAAGCGGACACTGGATGCCGGCAAAATTTTCTCATCACGTCACATATTTAAAGCCAAATTATTAGGATTATTTAATCTTAAATGCAATGCAAAATCGCACCTCAAATTATACATGAAAAATTATTTTAAAGCTTTGCTACCTCAGTTAGTTTTAGTCAAACTAGTTCTCCAAAAATAAAATACATGTGATGTTTTGAATTAATATTTTGACAAGATAACGACTATCGGAAAATCAATTATTAATATTACTGCATACTGCGTAAGCACAAAATTGTTTTACAGAATCGCTTGAACTGTCTCAATATCATGTTTTAAAATGTCGTCATAATTTAAAAGTAACTGGACAGATTACAAGCATTCTGAGAGGATAAGTTTGCATGTTTTTTTTCTTCCAAAAGCCAGACAATTTGAGGTAAATACCGCGTGTTCCCTAATTCACATCAGTTTTGATGAGGCTTTGTCCTCTCTGTTATTTAAAAAAGTTTTTAAAAAAACTAAAAGAGCTGTGTAAGCACGAACGCAACAACGGAATTAAAGTGTAATACCAATTTATAAAATTTATGCACACCACAACTGCTGCTGGCTGGCTGGCGGGCTGACTGGAGTAATGCACATTCCATTATGCCATATGCACACGAACATCATTTCATTCCATAATAATGGATCCCGAAAACATACGGTTGTTCATAACATTCCATCCATTACGATACTTTGTTTCTATAATGGAATAAATCAAGTAAACCAAGCAGTAATCCAATCGTTGCAGCAAAAAATGCGGCATACCTACGTAGTCAATTCTTTGTTTGTGCGTGCGTGTACGATACTTATATGGAGACAGTCCAACTGAATGCACGGTTATAGAGGAGTATAAAACATTCTGGCTGGATAAAAAAGTTGCCGAGAAGAGTGGAATGAATCCATCCATAAGCCAAAACCAAGTAATTCTAACATAACAACGAGAAGAAGCCCTCCGTTCTTTGACTAGCTAAGCCAAGATAGATGGAACGTTGTCGACTGGTTGAGTGTATTAAAGTGAGATATATTTTATTCTGTTTGGGGAAAAGTTGTTTGCCTATGCCATGCTATGCCTATTCACAGCGCAACGATTCTCTCAGTCAGCAGAAGGAAAGGAAGATAATGCCGAAACATAAAAGGCAAAAAGGTTGACTTGGCTGCTGCTGCGTTCGCTGTGTCGAGCTTTTAGCTCCATTCACCAGTTAGTTCACTCACTCACAACAATAATCCTTGTCTCATTATAAATGTATGTACCTTATGAGCCTCCATTTTATACATCCGTCGACGTCGACGTCCTCCTCTCCCTGCCTTTCCGTTTGCTTGCGTAGCTTGAATAAAAGTGACGAGCAAACTTTGTGCCCGACGATCGAATAAAACTTGTATAAACTCAGTGAGTTGAACCTTTTATATTTGTAAAAAATGTAGTACACGTTTCAGCTCATCGTGTACAAATACACCTAGAGAGAAACACGCAACGAAATAATAATAAGGAAAAGGCTCGCAAGACACTGAGAAAAGCAGAAGCCTAACAACAAAGCCTTCTCTCGCTTCCCTGCACACTTACTTCTCGTATACGATTACAAACGAGAAAAAAAGCAAGACAAAATCAAATATCAAAACACATTGAAACTGTCTGATTCTCTCCTTTTCTGGTATGTGTGTGGCTCTATTTCTGTAATATGTAACATGTGTATCAACTTTAGATGTCTATCTGCCATCTTTTATTCTCCTTTTGTTTTCATCCTCTCCGTCTTACTCACAGTTAGGGGTTTTGTAATATGTCATTTATATTATTATTACTTGTCATACGGACTTAAGCAGGGACTTCCATCAACTCATATTTTCTGACCCTTTTCCACAAATATTTTTAAAGGCGTAAGCAGAGCAAAGTATTTTTACTTTTGCTTTACCTACTTGAGCTTGACGTTCTCAAGTGAGAAAGATGTGTAGGAGGACGTGAAGGTAGGTTGGAGGAGACTGGCGTAGAATTACTGACTAACCCTTTCAATCTGTCTTTTCCAGAAATTCCTTTTCATTTCTCCCTTTCGACACTCCTGAAAGATTATTAAATCATCGAAAAGTAAAACGTGAAAAGTCTTACGCAAAGGTTCAAAAACGTTGGCTTTTCTTGCTAAATAAAATCCCTTCGGAGAGAAAAGAGGTGCTTGTTGAAGGAAGAGACTTATTTTGTGGTGGTTTACATATAATAAAAATGAATTACGCATTTGTGACGCTGAAAGTTAAGTGATTTTTTGTTTAACTTTCATCACATGTAGCAGTTTTAGCTTTTCTGATTTAGAGTAAAAGCTGTCAATTTTGAAAAGTTTTTGTGTAGTCCATCTTTTATTGGAGGTGCCGCAGAGAAGGACCATGTAAATTTTATTACAGTGTGGACTGTAAAATAAATCTTGTAAATTCTGAATCTTCTCTAAGTTGTTTCTTACTTTTTATTGTTGTTGGTCCATTGTTTGAAGTCATTAGTCCCCAGTTCATAACATAACCTTCATAGAAGTATGAGCAACACAAAATACGCAGCACGAGAACGCCAAAATTCTTGACAAAATTCCTGTAATTATTCTGACTCATGTTAGAAATCTGACTTCTTCAATTCATTACGAATACTTCTGAGATAAACAAACGTATTTCGATTCTTTGAAACTTTAGTTTTTGATCCGTACTACCAATACCTTAATTATATTTTCGACATGAAAAGATGCAGCATGCACTCAATAAATGTATCAGACAATAAACCAACTTGTCTTTCAACCATTTTTAACCAGTGCTTTTCTTGTAACCACGTATCGTAATCAAATGATAATCAACAGGGTTCTGTCGTAATTACGTGCATCCTTGTTTTAACAATATGCGCACACAACAAATGAAAAGTAGAAAATTAAAGTATGAGTTGCCTTGAAGCAATTTAACTTTATACAATGATTATGATTTTTGTTTTTAATGTGCAGACTTGTGCTAACGTATATAATACAAAAACTGAAATGTATTCTCGTTACTCGTTAGTCCTTCTGTACAATACTATTAAATTCATCATTTGAGAAAAAGCAGCGATAAGATTGTGTTTTTACAATATTTACACAAAGATAAAGCCCTAACTCTTCGCTGGTGTATATTATGCGGCTAATGACTATGAGGGATTATAAACTTTGATATAAACTAGACAGTCACATAGACGCAGGAGTTCTCTTTAATTCATCATTTTAAGCCAAAAAATCAGGTTTACTTTGATGGCGATGATGATCATGAGGATGATGGTATAAAGAATCATTGAATGACTTGCCTCTTTCCTTGTCTCATATCTTCATTTAGGTGTTCATAATACTCTTGTGAGATACACATGTAACATGTAAAAAAGTTCTTGGTGAATGGAAAAAATCCATTATACACATTTATATGCGTACATTAAAGAACGTGTAGTCGAGTACAAAGTACGGAAAAATGAAAGAAAGCTAAACCACGACCACCACTTCTCTTCTACCTTGGTTCATCTATGGCACGGCAGTATTTTATCTCTGCCTTCTGCTTGAGGTTCACGATGAGCTGAGGATGAGGTTGAAACAGCTTTTCTGCAAGCCAAAGGGCTTGTCTCTTGACTGCAAACAACTCTCTACATTGTTACTGGTGATGAGGTTTGGAATGATGATGAGCATGAAGTAAGCAGCAAAAAATTAAAATTTGATACGAACGTTTGGTACGGACTCTTCGCTGTATTAACATGTTTCCTTTTATTGCTTGAAAAAGTCAAATTACTCTGACTATGCGTTTCAAGACGGTAATGATGATGTTTGTGAATTTCGTTTTGGTGGTTTGCTATAAAAAGTAAATTAATGCGAAAGACAAGTTGCTGTAAAAGGTAGCAGGTAGGTAAAAAAATTACGTTTTTTTAGATAGTCGGTTGTGCGTAGATTGTAAAGAGATATCTTTCTAATATCGTAATATCATTAAATTAATAATTGTTTTTAATTATCACCACTGACTGTGAAGAGGAAAGGGACGAAAAGAATAAAAGCTGTGAGCTGTGCTTGGTTTTTAGTCTCCTTTGGTATTAAACTCGCAGGTCTTTTCAGACCTCTTTATGTGGGAAGGAAGATTGGATTGTATAAAAAATAAATTGGATAGATGATGGATTGTGCAAATGAGCGAAAGAATGTAGTTGACGTGAGTAATACTTTATATGTATGGGACCGTATAGAATGATATCTTTTATTCAACAACTTAATCTTATTAAATCGTTAGAAGTGTTTGTTTAAATATGCAAGGAAAAGTCTAAGCGCATTACGTTTGATGCTTTTATTCACTGACGCTTTTGAAATTTTAGTGAGCGACTGTTCAAATTGTGTTCTCTTGCGTGAAAGAGTGTTTTGTGAATTTTTCGGCAACTGCACACTTTTATCTTTTTGCTGAATGAAACACGATACAAAACAGTAAATGACACTACGACATCAACGAAGAAAGTGATTAGCACACAATCAAAGTAATAATTATGTGGAAAGTAAATGCATTCATTACACTCCACTTATCTAAAAGGGCACAAAAACTGATTGTTCTTCATCTCTGTCAATATGTTTACAATAGGCAAAAATGTGACATGAATATTCAATGAGATGAGCGGAGTAAAACTAGCAAATATGGAGATGAGAATCTTGAGCATCTTATTTATTAGGTGCGAGCGATAAGGTGAACGAAAGATAGAAGAGTGAATAAATAAAATGTAATTGGAAACGGTTTTCGCCATTGATTTTCATCAGTTAAATGAACAACTACCAAAGTAAAGAATCCCTGCACAATAAAATCCATTTGCTTTTCTTTTGGGAATTATTGCCTTCCGTTCCAGACTTACATTTACATACGTAAAGTCAGTATCATTTACGAAAACCAAATACAGTGGTAGATGGAAGATCCAGTATGAATCTTTTAAAAATGTCTACTACAGCTACTTCATTTACAGCGTGTCTTTCTTCTGTTTCCTGAATATAAATGTTGCCTCGCTCTTGATGAAATGCTTTCAATCTTTGAAGTTTCGCGACACATTATAATTCTATTCACATGAGTGATATTCGCCATCTTAATCACAGTGTGTTGCTAAACGGACAAAAGAATCGTAAAATAAAATGGCAAACAACTCTTTCCATTAATGCGATGCATCAGTCACTTTTGCTTTCTGTTTTTTTATAAACATTTTCCAGTCTTCTGTATTGATTTCAGATGGTAGTTAGTGTTGGTGGACGACACATGTCATGTACTCGTGTAAAAGAGCCAAGTGTGCGCCTTTGCATGATAAAACGTTTTGCGTAGGACATTTAATAAGACCAGCAGTGAACATTTTGTCTTGTTTTTGTAGGATTAAGTACAAGTAGTAATTAGAAACTTATTAACGAATGTAAGGCGTCATGAAGGCGTAATCGAATCAAGGATGTCAAAACGATTATTATTAATATTAAAATGGAAGAAGCACAAGGCAGGCAGTCTGAAAAGGGAATGGAAGGATACAGACGAAAAACAGTTGCCTGATAGGTATTCCATTCCAACGAGGCATAATGGATGCATGCATATTAAAGGGTAATTATTTCTACCAACAACTAACATTACGTGTGTAAAAATGCTCCCAAAAACTCATGTCAATCAAAAATAAAAAGCTTGCTACTTATACTTGCTAGGTTTGTTTTTGCTACCTAATCCAAGCAAAAGTGCTTTTCTTTCACTATTTTTGCCTCTCTTCAACAATCTTTTGTTACTTGTCGTTCGTTAGTGGAAAAAGCTGTGAGTTATTAATTAGTCCTCGCCTCTTTGAAATTTATTACTTGCCATATGCCTGCCACCGACCGTCTTCTTCTTTTTCTCCTTTCTGTCTTTTGAAAAGTAATAAATAATTTTTAGTCGAGAATAATTACTGCTTTCAGAAAAAAACGACTTGCTGTGCTGCTTTACTTCAAAGCTAATTTATGCTTCCTAAAAAAATAATAATAAAAACATTCAACTTTGTATCTGCTTAACTCACAGTACTACCTACCTGCACTTATTCTACATATCGCCAACTTTGATTACAAAGTGTCGACTTGGCATATCATATTAAAAAAGTATACATTATCGCAGCAGCGCACTAGGTATATCCGTAATAATAATTATGTGCTCCTCTAAATAATGAAAAGAGTTGTACGTGTAGCTACTAGCCGCAGTATTTACTATGGAAAAACTGGTGCGCCAAGCAATACAATACGAACTAATACCACTGCCATCAAATCAAATGTTCTCGCATTTACACCTTCTCCACCTTGAACTACCGTGTGTGATAATGGTGGCGAATGGCGATGATACACCAACAAAACGAGCAACGGTCACTCTTTATATTCATTTATTCAGAGCAAACCACTCAATTAGCTAATAAATAATAAAATTGGTTAGACTTGATACGATAATAAATAGTCTCTCTTTCGTTCCACCATTCACTCACTTCATTTCTATATTATCGTCATCAACAACTTCTATTTACTCCTACTCCACTCGTCATAACTAAAGCAGTACAATGGCGTAATATAATGGAGACATGAAATGTTTAGCAGAAAATAATGCCATTTCTATTATAACTCAACTAGAATGCATTTCAGGTTTCGGGTACGACTGCGTTTCGATCCATACGACAGGAACCGGGCACATTCACTCAATTTCCATTAGCCAAGCAGCAATTAAAGTGACCGCATACAACAACTGATGCATTCGCTCTACTTATAAATGACATTGTGATGACTAGCTGAAAACCATTTATCAAAGCAGAGCAGTAAAAACTGCCTCTGGCATAATGTGGCGTATCAATAATAAAACAAATATATCTATAAACTGCTTCGAAAGCTAAAAATATACTTTAATTCAACAGCCCTTTTAGTTTAAAGATATATTGATGGCATCATGAAAGCATAGTGTTCAAACGAAGTTAATATGAACACGTCATATGTACAAACAAGAGATTACAGGTTAGAGTCTGGGGTCTAGTCAGCTACGATGATTATGCCGATGTCGGTTGGTGATATCGATACATCAAGGATAGAGGATTATTACAGCATTTCGTATCTTCTTCAAAAGCACACCATGAAAAAGAAAAAGGGAAGATGGTAAAGCATTGGATGGTGCCATAAACCTGGAATGTGAAGCTCTGGCTTCTTGTGAATGTGAACTGTGAAGCTATTTCCTTCTCCATGATGATGATCACCAGCAAAAAGCTCTTCCGCGACTGCCTTTTACAAGAAAACCTTTCCTCTTCTCTTTCCTTCTTTCTCGGAAAGCATAAAAAATTGAAGCGATCGATATATGGAAACAATGAATGCACAGCGCGTATAGCTTGGCCGAGCCGAAAACCCCGCATACTTCCATACGTTTGTACATACAGCGTACATTCGATACACAGATTGTGTTGTTATTGTGGGTGGCCTGGGCCTTTTCATGTTACTCGAGTGTGTAGCATATAACGCTTGGCGGATATAAAGGAACAATTATATTTGATGTAGAAGCATCGCCGGCCGAAAAATTTTCTCCTTTGGTAGAAAATCAGAAGGAAAAGTAAGGCAAAAAACAAATTAGTAGCTTCCTTGGAGGTACACACGAATGGGCATGGTATAATAATAATAAAATAATAATAATAATGCTGTGGTCGTCGGTTATCTTCATCGTCAGATGAATGCCTACACAGACTGGTACAACTTTTACAGCAATGTTTTAAGGTGGCTTGGGAGCAACTAAACTGAAAGACGAAGCAGGTCTTTTTGGGTATTAGCACACTGTGTGCATGAATGATGATAACATTATACACCATTAAAAGTCAACAAGCTTTAGGCAAAAGGGAAATGTCATGTCGAGAAGCAAATTACTTACCATGAATATTAATAAATTTAACAGTAATATTAATAACGTTCATGTGGCGCTTAATAACAAGGCGCCACACAAAACATTGGGACATTTTAATTATCCTTGCCGCCGCTGCCGAATGTTGTGATACATTTTACATAAAAATGGAAGCAATTTTATTATAAAAACAATTTTCTTACCGTTCAAGTATGATCCAATTTTATTTTAAAGTGCAATAAAATACATCCAACAGAATGAAGACCGTTGGTGAAAGTTTTTATTTGACAATTGACGTATTTGAGAATCTTGTTTAGGGTCAATCACTACCAAATTATCTAATAAAAAACTGCGCCACAATTATTATCTCAATTTCATTTCTTTCACACTGAATCAAAGATTGATAAGTGAAATTTTGATGATTACCCGTTCACGTATATTACAGTAAACAAATTATTTATTTAAAGGGCCGCCTTTATTGGGTTATTTCACGCTATGATAGAAATTGAAATTGCTTATTCCTTCTACGTACACAAACTATAAACAATTATTTTGTTATTTCTTTCATCAGAGGTATTCAATATTCTTATTTGGCAGTGTAGTAGCGGTGAAGATCAAACACAATATTTTATATTGGTAAGTAATGGAGTTAAAATGGCAGCTAAGAATCACTATTAACGCGAAGATTATAATAGGTAGTTAATCGCACGATTTATTTTGTTTTGTAGCAATAAATATAGCCGTGTTTGTTTATTTATTATGTTTTTTTGTGTCGGTAAAGCTGAATGAATTATGAATTAGAAGAGAAACGGAGCGTGCCACATTTAGAATCGTGGTAATTAATCATTAATTTCTTAATTTATTATCACTCACAACACATTTGAATTTCTTTTCGTTGTTTGCATATGTATGCGTATTTCAGTAACTCACACGTCAATAATAATTCAATCATAAATTTTGGTTTTTAATCTTTAAACACACTCCGACGAACCAGTTATAACAATTTCCTTTCAATAAATAACGGTTAACAGCAAATTATTTTTGTATGCGTACAAATGCACAAATACAGAGAAGTCTTTTCATTAGTACACTGTCATATTAATAAGATACAACGATCTTTGTTGTTCATCATTCCATTCCAATTTGTAGCAAGAATCTTTTTTCTAATAAATTTTGTTCCTCACACAAGGGCAACGTGCCAAGAAGCAGTATAAAGAGACACTAGTAAAATGCATGTATGCGGATATCCGACACAAGTCATAAGAAGAGTGTAAAGTTTGCTCAATTCGGTGGACAATGTTCGGTGACTTTATTATATTGTTTTGTGTGATGTGACACGAAAAATCTATTGTAACAGCAGAGAATGTGTGTAACTATTTTCTACATGGAATCACGTTCTGAGATGTAATTATTATTTCACTAGATTTCAGTCCGATCCATTAGTGTTCACCGAACAAAAAACATCATCACCTCCTTCGGCAAGTTGATGTGATGATGATGAATGAATGACTGATATCAAAGGAGCAAAGATACCGAATAGACTATCCAAACAAGCAGCACTCTGCCTTGTCTAATACAGTAAAGTGAGCACTAAAGTACTCAACTGCACTTCGTTTAAATGGAGTATGTGTAAGCAGTAGCAAAGCAGGACGAATTGAGTGGTTGGTTCCACACACAAAGCCAATCTCCCGTAAAGTGTTGTTGTTGTTGATGATGGTGATTGCGATGATGATGATGATCGCCTTACATGTGCGCTTTTTGTTATTATTAATTGCACTAAATCAGTACGTACCTACTTACACATTACACATGATTTAAAAGAGTAATTGATTTTTTGTTGAGAACAAACTGACAATTATTATATTATTACATATACTGTAAAAAATCGATATGTGTAATATATCGAAAAGATGAGAGTAATGTTGTACTAGTCACACGCACTTTAAAAAACTCATTCACGCACTCAATAAATGCATGTACACGACAATCAGTGTTTATATCATAAAATGTGACGGGATTGAAGAACGAGAAAAAAGATTACTCAGTGATGATGATAATAGCATCGGATATGCACTTAATATGATGAATGATGTTCCTTCAGATTTACTACGAACGTACCTGGGTGACAATTTGTATTATTTATGAATGAGTGTAATAAAGTTAGCAGCACATTATAATAAATATATCGCTGTTTGTTATACACGAATTATTGTTGTACTAAAAATGCACACACAAATGTGAATTGATGTTATTATGTATGTATAAAAATTTTATACAGAGGTTGTGTGAACTGTCCGTGTGTAATATCAGTTATAGGAGATATCCTTTATATAAATAGTTCGAAGGTGATGATGATGATGATGACGAAAAAAGGTGTGAGAGAAGACCGCTCCGTCAGCTTGCCACCTTTGCTAGCACACGTACACAACTCGACTGGGCTGCAAATCATATAAGTTGAGGACATACGTATGGCTCGCAACAGCAAGAAAAACCAGAAGCAGCTCTTGCCTTTACTCTTACTGCATTCATTCTGCTTTGCTTCTTTCTGATAATGCGTTACGTTACAACAATGTATGTTACACTGCTTCTCCCTGTATGCTGAGTTAAGGAGAGGCAAGCAAGTGAGCCCAAAACCCAACAAACGCAGTGGGAATTTTTTCATGTAAAAGCATATCTCCCTTTTCATGAGTGGAGTGAGTGTTATGTACATACCTACTTGGCTTATCATCATGCATCTCCCATTTTGCCTCACATCTTTTATACTTATGCAGAAAGAGGAAAGAAAAGGCTCTTTTCTACTCTTTGCTTGCCCTGTGTTAAAATCTAGTGGAATCCTTCTTGAATGTTGTTGATGTTGAGGAAAAAGACGACAAGAGAACTCTCTGCCTTTCTTCTCTGATGTGAGATACTTTTGCTTTTATGTGTGAGCGAGCAAGGGAAAGAAGAAAACGCAGAATGTACACAAGAGTCGCAGAGCCGTGAAGTTGTAAGGAAGGATGCAGACACAGAAGTAGCGAGCCAGAGCTGGCCAAAGAAGCTATCATCAAAGCCAAGTAAAATGGTTTGATGGCATGGCAGAACATAATATTCTTGACTAGACTCTCACACAGAGTCACAAGATAATACATATTATAAAACTAAAACTACTTCGCTTCTCTAGTCTCGTCTCTGGTTTGCTGCTGATACTGCCTCTATTATTACTATAAAAACTGATGCCACTTTGTACGTTGTTGCGTTGTGCAGTTGGACGAGATGCGAGTTCTTTTCTTTCTCCTCTCAAAGCAAAAGTAGACAACCCAGCATTTTTACCATTGTGTTTTGGCTGTTGTGGTGGTGGAGTGCCAGCAGCTACACAGAAAGAGAAAAAACTTTTAAATAGCTGGGTGGATTGGATACATATCTCGTAATATGATTGCTCTATGTACACACTTTGTATTTATGTTTATGAATACATACGTGTTTATGAACACACAAAAAAGGCAGAGGGTTCAAAGTTTTTATTGAAAGTAGCAGAATATTTCTTAGAGCTTTAAAAAGGGTCTTTCCTCAAATAAGAGGAAAAGCCGAAATCAAGTCTTATTATATTTAAAGAATATTTATTTATTATTAAACGAGCAAGCAAGGAAAGAGGAGCAAACGAAAGGAACCCGAGACCAGTGATTTAGGCAAGCTGGCAGTGAAACAGAAGGATCATCGAAGACCAACTCAGGCCAACTAAAAAACGTCAAGAGCCACCACAGCCACAAGAGTCCAACATCATAATAACATCATCACTCAATCCCCTGTTCTAAATACACTTACCGCTTTTACTCGCTTTCCTCATCTCACTTTTCAAGAAAAACTCAATAAACACAAAGAGTAGAAGAGACAAACAGAATGGTTAAATAGGAGGATTTGGAGAAGGGAAACTTTTTTTATAAAGCAGAAATTTTATTCCAGTTTTTCTTTGACCTTTTCAAGAGGAGTTGAGCAAGTTCAGAGCAAAGGCACTGATACAGAAGCCTAAATTTACTCCAATCAAAGGAAAAGTTCAATACGAATTTCTCAGGAGAAATAATATTTTGATATAAATACCGACTAAGCTAAATATTTACTTGGATGACGTGAGCAACGATTTTACCAGTCACATGATACATGGAACAACCTGTAATATGAACTTAATCAAGACGGAACTGTAATTGTCGATGTGAGCACAGAGTATGTAATTCTTTCATTTCTTTCATTTTTCTTGCTTTGTTTTTCTCTAGTTCGTTTGCTTTCTTGTCGCTGTCTTGTTCTTTTTTCATCTAATATCGTATTATTAGTGGATCATTTTCAGCTTGTTCTATTTTCTGTACTCCGTCCTTACGGACACTTGAGAGAAGGAAAAGGAATCTGAAATAAAGTAGCACTTTATTTCTACTTATAACTATAATCGGAGTGCGGTGTCTTGAATTGGGTATCTTCATACAGAACTTTATAGTAATAATAACACGTTGATGAATGTTGCTCATCGTTTCCTTTCTCTTGTTTTTCTTTTCGCTGCATTCTTGTTTTTTTGTTTGAATGATTGCTCAAGGAGATAATGAGGCTTGTAGAGATGATGATGAGAGCAATTATTATTATTGATAGTTACAATGTTCTAAACGAGATTATCACACCTTATCAAATTCCACCATCACCATTATCATCAATAATATTAACTTTTTGTTGCACTGCTGCCACTTCATAGCAGGCAGACTACTCAGCAGCCCAGCAATTTTCGTGGCACTGCTTTGCAGAGTAGTAGTTGGTGCAGTGATTTATAATTTAAACAAGCCGTGCTGACTGATGCTTTTTAATACATGCGAATTGAATTAAATGAGATATAATAATTTTTGTGCAACTGTTAACTTTTTATTATCATTGTAATTATTCATTCATTCCGTATATAATTTGGGACTACAAGGCTGTTGATAATAAAATAAAGTAACGTTCTTGTAGATTTGTTGAGCTTGTAATTTACAAAGAAAAAACAAATGAAAATGAAGCAACTGTATAAAGAAGTCGTAATGATAATAAAAATAGTAATATACAACAGAAAAGCGCAAAACTTTCAAAATATGTTCAGGTCTACTAAATTTTACTCGCAAATAAAAATGCACGGAAACGACGACTAATAAGAAAAGAAAAAGTTGCAAATAATAATCATTTCTTGACAGAAGCAGCAGAACTCATCTGAAAGGCTAGGAACGAAGAAAATGTTTGCAAGCTCCAGAATCTCTTCTTATTTTTCATTTTGTCATCATGATATAGAAAACAGCAGCACAAAGCTAGCAACACAACACTACAATAGAAAAAGAAGTTTCAGCTTTGCTGAATAAAGGGAATTATTACATTATGCTTCGAGCAGAGTAGATATGGTAAACATAAAAGGAAAGGAGCGACAGAAGGCAGGCAGTGGTAAAGTTGCTGAGATTTGATAGTGAAAATGGGAGAGGTTGCCTGAAATGATACGCTTATGTTTTGGTGTTGTTGCTCCTGCTCCTGCTACTGCAACTCCTCTTGGCATTTTCTTATATAGGAAGACGTAATATAACTTTAATGTTTGTTTGTAGGTATATCCTTTTTTATTCATTCAGCTCGTTGCTTGATACTGCCTCTGCCGTTGCCGCTTCTGCCGCTGGAAGCAATAAAACCTTTGTAGTTAGGAAGTACCAACAACGATGAAGAAGAAATGTGCACGTATCCACACTAATAATAATATATGCATTCTCTGGGGATATACTTTCACACTACCCAACTTTTATACAATTTTGTTTTATATCAAGAGAAAATTGTATCTAAATGAAAATGCTTCATTATCTGAGATCTGGATTCAAGAATGATGCAAGCATGAAATGCGCATTAAGTAGTTCATGTAAATGTAACGTAAAGCCCCAATATGCACTTGATTTTGTTAGGAAGTGTGATTTTAACGTTTAGTGACACAGGAAACACTTAATGAGGTTTAAATTTGGAAAAAGATTGCTAAAAGGTTTCGAATGAAATCATAAAAGTTCATAAATTTAAATCATAAAATCAAAGTTTCATGCTATACAAGCGTGATAATAAAAATACATATTTAACAGTAATATTATTTTGGTGCCAACCACGTTCAATTTAATACATCAAACCAACTGCAAAGATTCAACTGAATTAATATTGTGCTTATAAAACCACCTTCGATTTGTAAAAAGTTGTAGCAAGTTAAAGATTAAATTTTGATTTTAAAATATAAAATATAACGGACCCACTCTATTATTGTGTCATACAAAATACAATGCTGTTGTGCTCTAAGAGGTGTTGTAGTGACAGCTCGAAAAGAACAGCAAAGTGATTTCATTGCTACTCCTGTTAAATCCGTTATTAGAATGGAGATATGATGATGACTCTGAAGCAGAAAGCTGAGAAAATAAGTATCATCAAGGCGGATGCTAAATAACCCAAACCATCGTCAATAAGTCGGACTGGAATGAATCCACAAAAGATCTCAGTAATGTGCATTGTCATTACTATACGTTCCAAAAGAATATAATATGGAAATGCCCGCAACGGAGGCGAAAGATTCCAGTAATATAGAGCAATAAAGACAATGCACATGGTATCAGTTAAGTACTTATAACCATCTCGGTTTCCTGAAAGCTCAGCTCACTGTGTCTTCAGAGATATAGGCAGCCTGGGAGATTCACTTACTTTATAAGAGTGCATGTCGAGGGAAGCTTAATGATTTTCGTAATAGAGCTTTAGATATTATTCAGAATAGAGGGGAGATAGCGAAGCGGTGCTAACTGCGTGAGTGCACTAACACCAAAGCGACTCGCTCTCATTTCTGGCTAATGCATTGAAAAAGGGTTTGAGCCAGCTATTTTCACTGGAAAGCTGCATACGCAAGAGGTACACACACACAGTATCTGCGATATTTATGTTCCGTAATAATGGTATTAGGCTGTTAGTTAGGTATGCCTCATTCGAAGCTCTCTGCAGACATCTTTATGCACATTTCAAAAGCCAAACCAGATTTCCATGCTAAAAACCTTCGTTTCTCTCTCACCATTCCAGTGAAACGGAGATTGAGTCGAGACTTCACCGCTTGCTGACATTTCCATCCCGCTTTTGACATCTTTGACAATCTGATTTCTTTTTTAATGACTTATCAGTGAGCAGCAAACTTCAAAAGGATACGCTAAGTCTTGAAGAATAGTACGTTTCTGCATCAATTGGGAGTAAAATGAGGTAAAATGATTGAATAAAAATCCAAGTCTTGTTCCCACTTTAGTCTAGTCATTTCATTTGCTACATTGAACTAAAGTTATTCACTAATATAACAAATCGTTATTTATTATTTTGTGAATTTCATCTTCATAAGGTCCAGATTAGATTTTAGGAGCGACTTAAGAAGTTATATGCCATGCACAAAATGGAGGTGACAATTGATAACTTTAAATCCAATGGATGATGGTCAGACGGATATCTAAAATAAAACTTCATAAAAGTAGTACGAACATGTAATACAATGTGTAGTGGGAAGCTCATAAAATGGCAAGCGATTGTAATAACTCCGCCGAGAGAAAGAGGAAAACTTAAGGAGAAATGGTAATAGTGATGTTAGCTTCAGACTTCATACATCTTTACAGATAAAAAGGCTTTTACGAAGGCACAACCATTGGCCAAACGGAGAGAAAAAATTTCAACTTTGCGCACAGCTCTTCTAAGTCTAATGGAAACATGCAGCTGCAGCAGGAAGCACAGAGCCATGCGAGCCGTATCTAGCGCACTTTTACTAAGAGATTGCGAGGGAGTAAAATGGCTGAAAACACTTAGGCGATGTTGTTGGTAGAAGAAGGAAACACATGATAACTACAGCTCCATACTGGCGAACCAGCCTGAAAAATGTTGGTGGTAGTAGTGTGGTGTGGTGTGGCAATAGTCATGGTGGTGGCATGCTAGTGGGAAAATGGTAGATTTTTTTTGCTTTTGCCTCTACTGATGGAAGAAAGAGGAGACGAAGAGAAAAATTACGAAATCAAGTAAAAGGACCTTCTACCGAAGTACAGAGTACAGATCTACTTGTGATGATGACGATGTAATACCGATGCTGGTGAACTAGAAAAATAAAATGGATATAGGTAATATTTTTCTGAGCTTTCATGTGAAAAAGGAAAGGTTCAGGCAGGACTTTAGGTATACCTACGTTAACATATGTATTTCATGTGTACTTATAAAGCACAACTTCGTGGATACAATAATAATAATATAACATCTCTTCTTCCATTTCATCTAAAAGCAAAATATAATGGAACATATCAAATAGATAGTGTATATGGTATTTAGGGGAAAACCTAGTAGTTTGGTAAAGTTTTATAAGAGAGAAAAAAACTACTGTTTTGGTGCCGCTGCCGTGTTACTTTTGGTCGGCGCAAGTTATGCTGGTAATATGCAGTATTACGAAAGAAGAGTGCCCAATAACCGGAGTATTATTATTATTCTGCCGAGCGAAGAGTTGCCCTCTCTATATGTATAAGGTACATTTATATTGCTCTTTGCTTTTCCTCTCATGCATGTCATGTCCTCTCTCCTGTTTCAATTTTTATATTTCTTTCATTCCCTCAAAATATGATATTTTGTACACATGTAATAAGTGTGTGTGTGTATGTGTGCACGTACAGTTATCAATATGGTCATATGATGATGTCGTTTATATTGGATGGCGTGCCATATTTTATGTTCTTTTTTCTCGAGCTTTTTTCTCTTGTATTTTTGAAATGCGTTGGTGTTATTATTTTTATTGCATCTAATAATGAACACATAGTTTTTAAGTGGTAAAAGTGATAAAGTTGAAAAAGAGCCACAAAAACCCCACACACGACCGAAACAAAAGAATCAATGAAATTAACTGTGGTAAAACAATGAAAAAGATGCGAACATATTTACCACTTGAGGGAAAAGACACTAGTGCTGCACGAACGAATATATTTATTTTTCTAATAAGCTCTCGTGACCGACCGGATGATATGGTGTTAAGCCAATATGTTCGAGATAGCGTAATAAAATAAATGAGTATCGGTATTGAAGCTTCCGAAGAAAATGTAAGGACCCTTTTTTACACACACGTTTTATGTTTCTTGGTTTTTATAACTTCTCTTATGCGTGTCTCTGTTAATCTGTAACGTGTATGTATTTAGTATGTAAGTGAAGTCAGTCATGCATGCATCGATCTATCTATCCATCCATCCGTCTTTTTCAAACTATTTCCATTTCGTTTTATTTTCTCTTGCTTTTTGCTAGCTTTTTTCCTTATTCCGAGATCATGATTTTTTGCTGGTTTTTTGAAGTGAGTGGGCTTCTTAAGTTGCAAATGCAATACTACATTTATTCATGCCATGCCCCTACCACACATAACAAAAAATAAAATAAGTAGCATCTTTAAAAATCGTCTAAAAAGGCTAAGAATGACTTTAAACTGAGAAACTACAGGTATCTAACCATTGGCATATCAAGCATGTTTATTTTTTGTCCGACTTGAATGATGGAACCGTGGTGGCAAAAAGAAAAAAAACTCGACCTGCCAAAACCAACTTTTATCTTTTTACAAGAGCCAAAGTCAAAGGGAATGGCAATAAGGGGAAAAGTGCTGCTTGCCTTTTTTAAAAACTACATTCATGGATTCGAGTGAAATGGAGTTATATGAAATAATATTCCAGTTTTTTATAAAAAGAGAAAAGTATAAAAATATACCTATCAATTTGATGTATATACCTAATGGAGGTATGTTAACTTTGCATTCCTAACGAAACTGGTCTGCTCCATGTTTTTGTAGTTTGGTGCTGGAGGATAGGGTCGACCAGAAAATAAGAAGTTAGCATCGAGGTAATAGTAGTAGGAAAATGTACTTGTTTCACTAGCAGTAAAAAAGTGGCTTATCGTTCAGAAGGAAGAACGAAAAATGCCAAAGCTAAGAAAGTGTACAGTTTTATGTACTTAGGTGCACAGTGTGTGCCGATGTAGGTACCTACCTAATGCACATATCTCTAGTCCGTAGGTACGTCATGTTGTAGATTATGTAGGTATGTATGTGTACAAGTGTAGACGTTCCTTTTCTAATACATACTCCCCAGCGATTCAACTTGGTAAAATCACATATCTCCTTTTTTATTACTCGACATGCTTGCTTGCTTGCCGTTGCCTGCTTGCCTCTTTGCCTGTGCCCAAACTTACTTGCACGTATTTCCACAGCTTTTCCCATTTTTTCTTTCTTTCTATTTTCTATCTCGCTACTACTTCACTTCTTGTTATGCTGTTGCTGCAGATTTTTCCCGTTGAAAAAAGACGCTTTATAGATTTTCTAGTGAAAGAAAAGAAACGTATGTATCTTCTCTGCTCCTACTCGAACGATGAGAAAAGGAGAAACGAAAAAGAGAAATAAAAAAGTCAAATAGCCGGAAAGCAAGAATGCATAAGCCGTCACATCACATATCGAAAGAGGGAGAGGGAAAGAAAGAAAAAGGAGTTTCGAAAGAAAAAAGTCAAAAGACGAAAATGTGTATGTTGACATGTGCCGTGTAAGACGAATGAACGGATTTCATTTTTCTACACAAGCTTCATACATCTATTCACCATCCGACTATAAACTATAAGAACTTTTTATTCCGACTTTTATACTGGTACGGATCAAAAGTAAGATTCACTCGGAAGGCATGTTGCTGTGGAGCGAACTAGAAAGAAGGAGACGAGTTGTTCAGAGAAGTAAAGATTTTCTTATTGAAAAAAGTCGATTTGCCTCTAAAAACGGTGTCGTAAATCAGTCGAAAATACTTAAGCAAAAAATATGAACATGCACAATATACGTAAACACCTACATGTGAGAAAAGGATGGAAGGGAGCGAGCGAGGAATGGAAAGGAAAGAGAGAAAAGAGTGGCAGTGGTATTGAGTTATTCTCGTTGTATTTGCTAGTAATGACATGGAGGAAATGATGTTGGCATTAGGTAGGAAATTGCTTTTTAAATGCGTCATCGTCATCATCATTTGTTTGTGAATGGAACAAAATGGCTAATCGTTTTTTCTCTTTAACAAAAAGTAAATAGCGCTTATCGTGGAAA
>VYYJ01002268.1:0-22749 GCA_021029165.1 Cyphoderus albinus | reverse complement strand
TGGTCGCAGGTGGCCGTGGTCGAAAATTTACCCTTGGTCGCAAGTGGCCGCGGTCGCAAGGGGCCGGTAACGTGATGATTGACTCTCATGTTTCTATTTATAATCCTTACCAATTCTGTATGAATGAAACCATGTGCTGAAGTTGTAAATGGAAAGTAGTTTACGTATTTAAATACAATCTATACACCTATACTTTGTCGCGCATAAATTATGAAAAGAATATATGAACAAATTAGGAAAACGAATCTCCCAAATATGCAGTATTGTACTTTAATTAGTGTCACACTTCCTCCTTGAACCACGAACCGTTGAGATCGCAGAAAGGAATCACGTTTTTTATAATTTATTTTATATAATTTATTTATTGTATTGTGCGTTGGATTAAGGATTTATCTATTTGGATTTTACATTTTTTCTTTAAAATGCAATTTATGGTATTTGTATGGTACCATACAGGCGTAATCTGTAAAACTAGAAGCTTTTTTTTACTTAAAAATCTCATTTTACACATTCAAGCGCTAGACTAAAGACTATTGAAAAAGATAGGACTAAGGAAACATTTTTAGACACTGCATTGAGTCCCAAAAAGACGCTTGGTTCCTTCTACTTCCTTGAAAATATGAAAGATGTGAAAAGTGAAGAGTGAAGGAATAAAAGGATAAGGTTCTGGTTCTAGTGCCAACTGAGCCATGACTCCACTCACTTGACTGTGGGATCAAGTTGTATTTTCAGCGTGCCATAACTAATTTCACCAGGCGAATCTTGTGAAGGAAAGTATTATGAGGAATTGTAACCAAAATACCATTCATGAGTATGCGAAGAAAGGAAGGAAGCCATGTAGACATTGAACGCCTCAATGATTTAGAAGACACGAGGAGGATGAAATGTCTAAGTAATAATTTTAAATGTCAGTAATAATGCCCAAGTAAATAGATCAGGGTTGAGCTGGGACAAAAACAGAACCCACTTGACAATCTTTACGCATAATTGTGATTACAATTTAGTTTCATCCATTTTGATTCACATCATCCCATTACAATAACTCTGTGACATACTGTTGTCAACTCTAATCTTTGACCCGTAAGAATGCAATAACTAGGGTATTTCTAAATATTTAGTAATATGTACATGTACTGATATTTTATTAGAGCCGTAATAAATATTATCTGTTTCAAACATGTTGCAGTAAGCAAACTAAAAGTGACAACACGACTGTTTACCGTGGCTTGTTGAGCACATAACCCATGTCATCGCCAGATGGATTCAATCTCTTCAATATCATTCGAATACAACAATTGAGGTTGTCGCGGTAGCGGCACGGAATATTACACTCAAACGCTATGGTTTACGACAGAGTAACCAGAACCATCGCTTGAAATACGGAAGCGATGTGTGCACGGTTAACAAAAGTAAGCAGAAAACCGCGCCTGTTCCAAACATTTTATATCCACTTGAGCAAAAAAATGGAAGTACATTACTTATAAATTCATAAACCTACTTTTGACGTGAGATATGCTTCGTTTACTTTCCCCAGTGTGCTGTAAGTACTTGGGGGTGGAGTGAACACAATCATAGTGTTATTGCATATCAATATTATACATATATTCCGGTTCTTGGTACTTTTTTGATCGACGGCTGCTTACAAGAAAGAAAAATTTATCACTGCATGAATACTTTCTAGACAGAACAAGGAATGAGTGAGTGAGTAAAGCGAGAAGTTACAAGAGAAACTGCTTCAGAAAGATAACGGCTTCTGTATAGATTCGCTAAAGTGGATTTATAAGGAGTAAGCCGAGGAAAAATGTTTTTTTCTTCGCGCTAAACTTGCAATATTAACATCTTTTTCATGTGACAAATACAGGCGCAGTAACCCAGTGTATTATATAAACAATGTGAATATGGAAAAAATACGTGCAAAGCTTTAGCATACGTATGCATAAATATATAAATACGGGCCTAACACATTCTTGTTTGCGTTCATTTCCACAAAACCAAGACGAAGATCTAGAAAATAATCATTTTGTCTGGGACTGACATTACTTCTCCTTATACGAGCTAACATGTAGACAGAAAAAATATTTTTGAGAGCTGTGTGATCAATGATCCTTAGCATCCTTTTTCCAAACTTTTTTATCTTCCTCTTTGTTGCTTGAATACATTACCTGTAAAATTGAATTGGATTGTGTTTTGACTTTAACATCATTGCGTTTTTCTTCTCTTCAGCTAGCTAGTTCTTCTTATTTCCGCATTCGCGGTTTCAGGACACGCATTTCGCCGAAGGGTTCCTTTCTCGAGGTGATTTTCTTTGTGTCATTATGTCACATTGGCTCAAACTCCATTCAGACAATGAAAATATAGAAGAGCCTTCTTTACTCACGCCAGACAAATATTAAGGTGTTTCGCGGGGCCTTGTTGAATCGGAACGTTTATGGGCGAATGGGCTGATAACTTCTCCAAGTATAAATGATGACTGGTACAACGTGGGCTTATGGTATTAGATATGCGTTAGGTATGTAGTCGCCTGGAGAATCTTATCTCATCGTCCTAGTCTTATTAATCCACCCACGAGTCATCTACACCTACAATGCTGAAACTCTGAAAATTTAAATTTTGCTAAATTACGTAAAAGTTTACGTAACGGAAGATTGGCGTCATCACTTCTTCGAATATTATTTCTTCTTTCTACTCCTGTTTGGTATTACATTACTAAAGAGGCAGATCCATTGAGACTGAGAATGGAAGTTGTACATTGTACTTGATTAAGTTAATCGATGCTTTTATCGTGTCTACGACTCACACTTTAGGTAGGATTAGGAAGCTTTCTCTTCCTTCTCAATTTTCCATCACATTGCGATTTGTTGAATGAAGCTTGACAGTTCGTGTGACAATGGTTAATGTAATGCTTTTGTAGAAGGAGAGTTTCACAGGAAAAGTAAGACTAATCGTCATTGTCCCGTAGATATCACATCTCAATTGAAAATGCTTGAAAAACACTTCGCAGAAAATTGCTTGTCATTGAGAATAAATGAATAAATGAAATAGGCTAAACCAATTTTGATGGATTGTCGTCACTCAGATTCGGAAAATATATTACAGCACATCACTCAATGATAAATAAATATTGTGCTTTAGAAAATGTTTTGATATTCTTCTATGAGTGCTCGCTCTGCATTATCAAAGACGAAAGTAGAACTATGAGTGGAGAAAGTAAATGGAAAGTTGATTGTGGAGCAACGTACGCTTCAAACAACTTGAGAAAAACTTGAAACTTATAAATTTGAAGAAACAGACACAATTTATGGATGGCAACAACATTGGTGTTTGATGGGAGAAAATGTAAGTATTTTGGCCTATTTACTAAGTCATTGAGTATTTACCTTGCATAGAGTTTTGCGTCCGATTTAAAAATATGCCTACGTAGTTAGTAACTACGTTGTATCAAACCTAATCATAAAACTACTGTGTAGTCAGACTCTTGTCAGTATCAATTACTAGCCAAGAAGAGAGAAGACGCTTCTACGCTGAACTAACTGACGAAAGCATTAGAAACTTGATTCCTGACAAATATACAACGTCCTGATTGAGTGTTGAGAGCAAGCATTTTGTAGACATTAGGAAAAGAATGAATGGAAGAAACGAATTGACGCAAACTAATTTTTCAACCTTTTTTTCCTTCATAAACCTCATTCCGAATGACTACGGAAATTGGGGAACAACAGATTGATACTACTTTGGAATATATCATATTTCTCCTATTAATTTAGAACTTGATAGATAGGTTGCGAAATGGAAGAAATCTTATTGATTTGGGCTTTTAATAGTTGCCCAAAGACGTATTGAAAAGCATACATGAAATTGACCGAATTACAGTTCTATGCTAATGCTAATTGATGTCTGGTTCTTGGAAGGATGAATTAATCTCGTTCTAATAGTTGTTCAACCGGCTAAAATAAAAATAAGGAATTTGTAAAACGATAGTTCACAGCAAAGTCAAACTGATCTTGATGCAGTGGTAAATCTTGGCATGTTTTGCGAAACCCAGCTAATATAGTTGGAATGATGTTGATTTTTAAAATTAACTTTTAGAATCCCTGTAAGTAAAGCATCGCATTATATTTACAAACTTCAGTACAGGAATTAGTTTCAATTTCTTATATAGCTTAATAAACGCATTCTTCATACGTCATTCAGACGTGATAAACATTGTAACTGGATACAGCGTAGAAAACAAGATCTCTCTTGAAAAATCACGCACGACAAACAGCATTTCTATGAAGTGAAGCCCAAGCCCAAGCCTTGTTAATGTTTACAGTTAACCGAGTGTGCACTAGAAAGCATTGATTTCCCTTTGTCTAATTTCACGCGGAAGATCACACGCTTGCTCTTCATTTACAACAAGCAGCGTTCATTGCCCATGGGGTTTAAAGAGCATCATTCCGGGACAACAAACACGTACAAGCCAAGCCTTTCGATGGACGTTAAATATTAACCATACATTTTTTCTCAGGTGGCTAACGATTGCTTTCAATATTGTCGATACTCGCGTAACAAATAATGTGTGGTCAGCAGAACTAATTCGTACGTTCGGAATTCATGATTGTTTAGGAATTTAACAATTTTATTTGCATCAATAAACTTAGGACTGCTCTGCTTTCTCCTAAGAAGTTTTACGTTTTATTCTAACCGAGGGTCTCCCAATTACAAATGAATTAAAATGTGTCATGAAATGAATATGGTATCCAGTATCCGTTTTTCCCTTTCTCTTTATATTAAGAATTAATTGCGGGTCACTCAGAATTGTGTACGTCACAAATGAAACTATTTTTATCTTTTAGACATTTGTAACCGCCAAGTCATTTATTTATTTATTACTTCTGAGGAAGCTCTGCAAGTCTTAGCAAGCTCTGAAAAAATAAAATGTATTCTTTATTATTGTGGCTTAATAAGCCTCCGCGTATCATCACCAAGCAATGCATAGGCATTTTGTTCCAGGCGCTCCTATTTTTTCTACTTCAGGAACATGAATCATTAATCAAACCAGGGTTATTGAGTCTTTACATTTCCATCAAGAAAACTTTCAGCGTTGAAGACTGTGTATATTTGTATTATTGTAAAGAATCACATTTATTAAGAAGGAGTCTCTTCAAGAGAAGAGAGAATATCATTTCATTTAGTCAAAGTTGAAAGGAAAGTTGAAACCTTGCATGCACAAGGCGATCTTTGTTCTCTCGACTTTCGACTGTCGTACACATTTTCATTGACGCTATACAACATATGTCCACAAGCAGCCTTTCATGTGGCGCTTAGAAATGTTTTAACCTAGACCTAAGAGTTGAGCTGAAGAAAAGGGAAAATTCGTGTGAGGAACCTAAATATGCAATGTGTCGACGCTGGAAGCAATACTAACGAGAAACATGCTGTACAAGTGAGCAACTTAGTCTTTTTTCTTGCACTCTGTCATCATTCAAACTTACACCGACTCACTCTGATACACAGTCGAATGTACCCAAAACCCGATGTTTCGGCACACTTAAGCCGTTTAGTTTTATCATATGCGACTCGGCATCAGTCAGAAGAAACAAGCAGAGACAGTCGAACCATGGATGACAGTTAATGCAAGCATTAACTGCTTGCTTTAACTGATATTATCAGGTGTGATACATTATGTGTCAATTCAATTTATGTAGAAATATTGCATTATTTTATGTGACAGTACATAACATCTGCACGGTTTTCATACAACCCACAAAAATGTAAATGAAATAAATAAATAGTTGTGCATCTTAAACATTTTAAAATCCCGGATATTTTATGCTCTTATTTATCAGTCTAAGTTTGGCCTAACCCGGAGTTGTATTTTAAATAGAGTGAATGAGTAACCGGAAAAAGAATCTGTGATTGATTTTGGTGGTTAGGAATTTGTCTTATAAAACAATATGTGAATGGGTGCAGTTCGAGAAAGCATTAAATTAGACAAGTAGTAATGGGGCGGGGACTGATAAAATTCCAGATAAACGTGAAACTAGGTTGCAGCAACGGAGGCAGCACATAAAGATCCACGAAAGATATTGTTGAAAGAACCAACAACAAGGCCAACGAGCGTCATCAAAACACAGTTAGACATACGAATCCACCGGTTCACGGTTCAGGTAATCGATCACACTATTTGGAGAATTCAAGTGAAACATCGCACGTCACATTCTTTCTCGGCGACAAACCTGTGTCCTGTCTCCCAAATCCCACTTTCTTCCAACCAGTTTCGGCATTTGGATTTTTAAAAAGGTGTACAAGTACAAGTAGATGGAGAATCTTTTTAGTGCAGCAGTTTTCCAGAACATTTTTCTTTTGTTTCTTTCCCTTCCCTTTTTCATCTCCCAGCTAGTTTTCTTTACTCGAGTAAAACGAATGAGTCACTGTAGCGAGATAAATGAAATTTATCACGAGTCCATTACTCTCGTCACCAAAAACGCCTTACAACCACTTCACAATGAAATTTTACCCATTAAAAGTGAAGTTGAGAGTTGCAGGCTTCTTGTAGAAACGATTCGGCGCTCGTGTCTAATGTATGGCAAGTCATATGGATGTTGAACACCTTACTTTCTCCGAAATAAAACATTGCTGTCGGTGTATAATATTGAGAAGTATTGTATTGTATTGCTCGTCAAGGCTTAAAATGTGCTTTACATTTAGTAACAAAATCGGATCGGATCTTACAATCAACGTCTTGCAGACTCACAAAGGAGAAAACGTACCTTCTTATGTCAGAATTGTATAAGAGATGTAATGGAGAAATTCTGCTCTGATTTCACACAAGTTTGGGGACAATGTTTATTTTATTTTTAAACTGCAGCAGCAACAAAGATCAAGTAATAACCCGTATTCCCTATTCGCCGCTTGTTCACTCACTTAAGTGGTGCATTCATTTATTTCCATACGTGCATTTTAAATAATGAAAATGCGTGTTTTTGTTGTAAACACTAACAAAACTTGGCTTTCTGCACATAATGCTTTCTAAGAGCGTCACATTTTTCTTGTTTTCTCGCGCTCCGTTCATTCCATTATTTTCCACTCTTTTATTCTTGGCAATGTTAAAATGAAATTCCTTCTGATGAATGAGTTAGCACAGTCTCAGTCAGGACACAACGAACAAGAAGCGAGAATGTTTAGGTGCAATAATAAGCCATGTTTTTCACACTTTGTCGAGAAAACTCTCGTCAGAAATAAAAAAGCATGTTTTAAATTTGCCTAATAATATTTACACATGCCACTGTGTGGAATATTCTGTAAAATGCTTGGTATCATTGCGTACTACTGCTGCTCTGCTCTGGAAGGAGCAAAACTTTTTTATTCTATATCTGAATTGTGTGTGGTTAATGATTTGTGTTTTCCCACATTCATTGAGTAAGTGCCATTCCGTAGAATAATCAGAGTCAGAGTTGTGCAAGTGTGTAATAAAAGAGAGTGCTTTTTCCTGTGATGCAATAGGCAAAAGGCGAATCATAATAATAAATAGTACAATGCATGACTCCAGCCGTATTGGGTACTGGTTGAACAGAATTCAATAAAAAATCCCTGAACGCAAATTGAATGGATGTGATCTAAATGGTGGAACAATGGAACACCGTCTTCAATGAAGTAATGAAGCACAGTAAATAGCAATCCTATAAAATATTACTTCCTTCCATCAATTCATGTTCCTTATTGTGCTTTGCTTAAAAATAGAATGATTGAATTCATACAGGAGAGAAACTAAAACACAGAACAGTTGACACAGTCCGAGTCCAAAGTGACTTTAGATCTAGAATCAGCAACAGCATCAGCGGAACACTTGAGATGAGATGGCGCCTAACTTTCGCTAACATTATTATGGAGTCAAGTGCTTTGCATGAGTGAGAATAAGATGAAAATAATGAATAAAACCTGACATTTTTAATAACGGCCTAGGATTTAACAAGCTTTAGGACAGCCAGTAACGTCACAATCTCTCGCTTGCTACTGGCACAGTGCTGGCCCTATCATCATTATTCGCAGAAACATAAAGAGCACAAAGTCTCATAAATATTTTTCAATGGAGAAATCTTTCGCACTTCTAAAAAGAGAGGAGGAAGTAATGGAAAGTTTGGAAAGTCATACGGCATTTTATCTTTTGTATTAATTTAATCCACATTTCACAGGAACATAGTCGTCTCACATTCCCAAAGCCATAGTTCATGTTATGTCATGTTCCTTTAGTTTAACGTGACATATTTACAACTGGAACTTGGGCGGAACAAAACAGCACGCTACTGCCATTATTTCGTCCTGATGTGTTTGCTCCATGTCAGTAAATTGAATTGTATATTTTTCGAAGACACAGATTTCAGACAGCTTGCCCGCTTGCTTTGGATAGACTAAGGAATAACAATTCAATCTTCCTCCAGTTTTCTGCTCCATCATCAGAACGTCATAAATGGAGCAACATTAAATACAAATGGGCACGAAGGTAGGTTACAGACTATTACGATGATATCTTTAGTAGTTGGCAGAAAATGTGTATCGATAAGATCTTTAGTGATCAAGGAATATCCGGAAACGAGACTATACACAGCCTTTTACAAGGAAGAAAGGAGATTGAAAGAATAGTGATCCAGAATCCGACAGACTCTTGGTTTGTTTATGAGCTTTCCTATTACAACAAAATGGTAAATTGACTAACAAAGTTTTAGCCAAAAAAGTATTTGTTTGTCACACACATAAAAATAATGGAACCTTCCACAAAGTCTAAAAATGTCATTAGACATTTTATTAAAAGTTATTATGGAACACAGTTAGACTCCGGACTTGAACCGTAAGTGAGTCTAAGCTAGAACAAGCCTACACTAAAAGTTACTCTTAAAGACAGAAAATAGCAAAGATGTTTCAAGAAACTTTGCAAAAGTATAAGCTAAAAGAAAATGTTCATATTTTTTACTTATAGAGATCCAGAACTTTTTAGATTTTTTATTGGGTTTTTATATAAAAAATGCACAAAATTTGTTATTCATATAATACCAAAGGGGTAGGCACATTGCCTTATTTTCATCGGGGTATCTTTCTTTTAAAATTTACATAAATTCAAAGAAAGTACGTTTTGCGAATTCAAGTGTGATAAAGATTGAATGAATGACATGCGGAAAAAGTTTGTGCTCCTTTTAATTATAACTATGTATCCTAAAGAGACAGCATTTTTTCCATAAACCTTGAGTTCGAGACTTTTGAAAAGTAACTTTTGCACACCAAAAAACCATGTAATATTTGTACGGGTGGGAGTGAATGCACAATTATTTGCAATTTTATGGGGAAACGTGATACATGCAAAAATGAAAAAGTTGGAACTTACCACCACCACCAGGAAGACATTGCGATCGAGAAAGCAATCATGTAGTGTGCTCTACTTTCCTCTTCTTCTTTATACAGTCCTCTTCGATCGTCGAATAAAATTGCGTGTGGAGCACATTCTACTTCTGTCATCATGTCAGATCAGACCGTGTCGGTAGTTTAATTTGAAATGATTCCGTGAATACGTGCTGTAGGAAGTTTGGAGTTAAATGAAGCACTTCCTTCGACTTCTTAGAAGTATTTTTGTAAAAACAAGATGAAATGTTCACAGTGTGGTTAAAAAACTCAGTTTGTGGTATTACGTTGATGAATACACTCGCTAATGACATGCAGATTCAATGACCACTTGCTTACACAGATGGGCACGGTTTACTCAAGTTACAAAGACCTTCCAATTGTAATAAAATATGTTTGAGTTTCTCTTTCTCTGGAATAAGTCTTGTGCAGATGTAGCAAAAGGTTATGTCCTCCACGAACGTCATTCTGTCACCGCGTTTATATCTAAGTCTTAGTTTAACTATGGATCTTGCACTAGAGGCAAATGTACAAAGAGAGAGATTATCTAGTTATTTAGCTAATTACCAAGTTCGTTAGCAAATTACTGAATCCATTTTGTATTATTTTATTTGCACACTTTTATTTGACTTTCCACTTCAAGATACGTCATGGGTTTGGACAATTTTCCAATTGAAAACAAAAATAGTAACAATAGTTTTTTGTTTCTATTGATTTCTCCGACTCGGCCGTCACCCGTGCACACACGTTGTTCACAGACTAGTTTGTTTGTTCACTCTTGTCTTCAGTTATAACAACTAATACTAAAATCTCTAATTCTAATATGGACAATGTAAAGTGTTAAAAAGCTGAATACGTAAGTCGAGAAACTTTATTTTTCTTACTATCTTCCACCAAAACGTGTGTTTTTGTTTTTGTTTTCTTTTACCTAGCCTAAAGTTTCCTATCGAACATACAAATTGTTACTGTGTGACATTTCTCTGTTAACCAGAACCTGTAAATTTTTACCTTTCTTCGTACACAAACAACGCAAGGAACTTAGCTACTTGGTAGCAGATGGGAGGAAAAACAAAAGAGCTTGCGGCTGAAGTAGAATAGGTAGGACCCTTTCCTTTAAAGTAGATGCCTTTGCCTTCATTTCTCGGTTTCCACCTCAGAGATCAGGGGTGTTACTCAACGAGTTTCTACTACCTATGTACCTCTCCAGTTTTAATGCCACCACAATGTTCGGTACTCATTGATGGATTTATGACAAAGGGATTTGAAATTTGAAGATGTTGATGGGAATACCACAGTACCAGCGCACTAGAAAAACATGAAATACCAATGATTCGCCTTTTCTATTTGCTAGCTTTTCGTTGGTTGTTCATTCTACTTTTGTTACTGCTTCGCACGCTCTTACACACTGAACATCAAAGTGACGGCTTAAAAGGAACAAACTTTAAAATAGGGGAGAAAGAATGCCGTCTTTTCCTGTCACAAATTTTTTACTCGCCACTTCCTGTGAAAAAAGTTTTTTGCTTTCAAATGCCTATAGTTTCTAAATGAAGATAGTCTTTGAGGTCCATTACTATAGACGGTAGATAGTAGTTGCGAAAAAGTGGGGAAGAAAGAGACGGCATACCTCAGATGCCCGTGTTCTCCCAATAAACTTACACATCAAACAACAACGAAGATTTCCAACTTTTATTCCGTGCTTTCACCGCCAAAAAAAACGAGTCGAACGGAAAAGTAGAAGTTACAATGAATCACTTATTATACCACACCGGTACTCTGGTCTTGTCTAGCCTAATAACAGCTTTAGTAACATATTTTACAAATAGTAACTTGTAACTTGAAGAAAGAAGTTATTTATGCAAAAAGTGTCTTAAAAATTCTTTTATCATTTACCGGTCAACTAACTATTTTTACTCTATAGATCAAATCTTTTTTTTGTACGATTCGCCCATCTAAGAGTGATGTGCTGGGGACTGGGGATATGTTCCTAATGATGCTTCTTTTCTCTTTACTGTCTCCTACCGACCACTGCCACTGCCGCGATGAAATTTTGGAATGAGCCACTTTCCAGTTCTTTTCCCCGTAGTTGTTGGTCCTGACAAAATCATCGCAGCTCCGGGTAAGTTTTACGAAGCACCATCTTCTGAAGAGCAAAATAGATCGGTTGTAGGTTGAGGAAACGTGGAATTTCTCTCTTCTGATCTGGTCTTAGTTGCCGTCAAATTGACTTCTACTCCAGCTACACAGCACCAACAACCAAAGCTCCTGCTGCTCACTTTCTACCTTTCTTTTTCGCAATCTTTCAGCAACTGTTGGCCAAGCAGAACGGCAGAAGAAGAGCCCCTCGCTTTAGCTCCCCTATTTTTCGTATGTTGGTATTGGCAAGAGTCGAGTTAGCTTTAGCTTACTGCTCCTCGCCGATTCCGAACTCCACAACATACAAACACTGTGACAGCATTCACGGTGAATATAACGTTTTCTGTACGCTGTTTTGATCAAATCTGAGAGCGTTATGCTCTTTTCCAAAATATATCAGTCAACCGTGCAGATTGTGAAACACCAGGTTTCGAAAATAAATGGCATATTCTGTGTAGGCAATGGACCTAACTCCTCCAAGAGAGTATAAAAATGTATCGGTTTTTCAAGTCGTAGTCAAAACACTACATAATACTGAAGGTGGAAATTTTACACATGTAACTGAAAACCACCGGCGCGGCGTAATAGTAGAGTTCAATTCAGTTCAGTTCAATAGAAGGAGACAGATGGGCTTATGCCAGCTTGAAAGAGAAGATAAGCGCATTTTTCATGTGCTGAATTCTGTTTATCCTAGCAAGACAAGTGAAGAGCACAGTGCCTAAGGTGTGTGGGTGCTTCGTCGAGACGACAAAAAGCATGAGAATGAGAGTCGATGTGAGTGAATTAAAACGTCTTTTCTAAAGGTGTGCTATTCACGGAAAGACGGAAAGTAGTTTTGTAGAAGGCAATTCTTACAAAGATGTGTAGAATTACAATTGCGCCTGTTAAGCGATAGTACAAGTGCAACTGCACTATGGTATGACTGGTGGCAGACATTATTCCAACATAGAACACAATATGTAAATGATCCAATTTGCCCTTTCTGTTAGACAAAGAAGGAACTTACTAACTAAAGAACAGTGGCCACTAATGACTAGTAAATAACACAGTCCATAAACTACAATAACAACATAAGACGGCACATGCAAAGTATAAAGTAGTTACTGATAAGCATAAACCTACGCCAAATGCGTTTTTAGCAGCTTACTTGATTTCACCACAGAAAATCTCAGAACGATGTATATGGTGATGAGTTATAATGAACTATTTCCCTTGACAAGTTGATGAAGTGTGGAATGGTTTTTTCTTTACTTAATAAAGCTCCTGCTGTATGTGCAACTCCTTTCTGAAGTATGGAAGTTCCTGATGCAAAAAACTGTAACCGGAGTTTGCTTAATTTGTGGACTTAACTAATTCAAAATAGACGAAAGAGTGAAGCTAATGTAATTTTTATGTACATAACATAATAAACATCACAGAAGTGAATGAAAAAAAGGTCAACAGGTGCAGAAAAAGTACAATGTATTGCTTCACCTATGAAACGTTAGACAGACGCGAGAGTAAAATGTGCATAAGTACGAACATGTAACATTAATTGTTTGTTATGGTTGTAGTGACCAACTAATCTAAGGTTTTATAATTTTCCGCCTCTGCAAATTGATGTTACGGTTCAATGGCATGCTATCCTCCAAGCTCCAAGTCACTCAGTTATGGCAAAAATGTCCGTATTTATGAGCTGTTTATTAGGAGAGAAATATATATTACCTGTGTAAATCGTATAATATAAGAAATGAGGTAAACACCTTTTTAATTCTCGACTTGTTGCAAAAAAAAATAATGAACTTGATTATTCTTGTCTATGTAAAAATGTCTATCACTTACTGGTTAAGAAGATATTATTGTGTGCTTTTACAAACACTTACAAAACATCACATAATAAATTAAAACAAGTCAAGTGCTTACAAGTGCCGCCAAAAGAACATAATCTGTTAACAATTCGTCAATTTTGGACAAATTCAGCATGTGTAAAACTAATCCCAACTAAAGACGAACTAAAATTTGATGCAAATTAAGATTTATTGCTCCTCAAGAAAGTTATTGATGAAATAAGATAAATATTTTTTATTTTGTATTAAAAATGCAACAGAAGGTGTAATGCAATGAATACAAATGCCTCCAACTGCCTAAGTATGTCTTCCAATAAGGAGCAACGCAAGACTTAAAACATCAACATCGTTGTCTATCAATTTGAGTTGATTTTGACACGTCAGACGCTGTCAGAAATTATATTGTTCTTCAGTTAATCATGCTAATGAATACATAACTGGCTCATCGTCACTAGTCACTAGAACAATGGTATACTGTAGACACAACAAAATATAACAAATACAAATCCTTAGACGTAAGTTATGGAAAACCTCACACACGGTCTTGCTGAATTCGGAAGTAATTTTAAGCTTTAACGGTTAGTTTGTAGGTATTTTGTAGTATTACTTTAATGGTGGTTCATTTGTTCACATGTAATTACAAATTGAAAAAGCCAGTGGGAGTGAAGCATGTTATGGTGGACTACAACTCAAATTACTCCCAAACTCATACACTCCTACTATTTACTATTTTGTCTTTGAAAGAAAACCCTAATAAATTCGGTCTTTAGGCCGCAAACCCCACTTGGCACACCTGTATTTTGGAAATGAAAGGAAAAGAGTTTTCATGGAATGTTCAGTTTGTTATTGACTTTCTAAATAATTTTTCTTTTCGATTTCTTCTTAAGCCATAATAATCACAATGGAAAGGCTTTGATAGGTAGGAACTTCAGTTAGTAACTATACAAGTACAACTAAAATTAAGATAATGTTCTCTTAAGCGTTTTTCGGAGAACAATTACTTCTCAATTACAATTTCAGAAACTTCAGTGTTTTGATACATTTCATATTTATTTGTTTAAAACGATTCATCCTTGTAAAACTAAGCATTTCTTTAAAACACTGCAAAACTACGACGAACATTCCCGTAATTGTATTTTAAAGTTGTAGACAACAGAATGCCAACCTAAATGTTTTATAGAAGGGACGATAGCAATTCTTCACACAGCTTCTTTTAATTCCTTAATCAGACATTTGACGTGATATACTTGTACTATTCTCACACGACGCCCTGTATAAAATAAATATACAATTTTATAGTTATTTTCAGCAATGTCATACAAAACAAACCAAGTTTATTACATTATCACAATTGTCAGACCCATGTCGTAAATCATAAAGAGAATGGACAAGTTAGGAGCTTTGCGATTAAACATCCAAATAAAGACGTTTGAGTCTAATTTTAATCGTGGCTTTTACCAAAACATGACACTGTTCATCCATCTCAATCATGCTACGCATCAAGTGACACAAATAGCCAAATCTTTTTTCATTCCTTTGAGAAATTAAAAAAGATACACGCAAGAGTGTGCATTCAATCACTTTATTAAAAAGTTGCAATTGTAAACAAGTCTTTTTTATCTATATGTAAAACACGTTCTCATATATAAAATTGAGATTTGCTTCCTGAAATTCAACAATGAATTATGTATTGTTATGTCAAGTTATGGTTGACAAAATTCGTCACAAAAAGTAAAAAGTTAATCATTTTGTGTCTTCTTTATTTGCCCACGCGTATGTAAATGCAACATTTTCTGGACTAACGACATGTGTCCTTTCCCCAACGACTTCTTGCATGTTGTCCTCAGAGAATTACAAAACTGAAACAAACAAAAATGTGCACGAATGGTAACAAAGAATAATTTCATGGTTTATATCTACAATGCTGTATTAAGCTACTTTCATCAACCAAAGCTGTATTTCAGCACGTACGACAAAAAAGGTCTTTGAGAAGTCTTTTTTGTTTGAGATTTAGTATACAGAGACAGTTTCACGTCAGATTTAAATACGATGCAAAACATTATGTATGCATGTTATTTTCTGCTTTCATGCTGCTATCATTTTTTGACATCCATTTTCATAAAGCCATCATCGCAATATTTTACTCTCTCCTCCCTTTCCCGTATACTGCATCTTTTCTCTGCCTTACTACGTTGTGATTGCGAACCGTCCATAGGAACTTGGGAAACTTTCCTCATTTTGTTATGTATGCCTGAGTTTTGTAAGAGATTCGTTCTGATGCGATGCCCTGATGGTGGCGGTGATGAGATTTGCCATCAAGGAACTCGAACAGACAGATTAAAGTTTGAGGAAGAAAGAGAAGGAGGATGTACTAAGGAGTTGTCTGCAAGTAATTTTTTCGATGGTGTTTCAAGAGCTTCTGTGTCTGTGTCAAGGAAGGGTTTACTAGGAGCTGTGACTGTGACCATAATGAGAAGAATGTAGTCACTTGCTTGGCTGTCGCTGTTTCACTTTCTGCTGCTGGCTGCTGTCTCTATTACTTTTACCCGTGCTGTACTGGATCAAAAGGGTAACAAGCAGCGAGAAAACTGCGATTCGGTCTAGTTTTTAAAGACATGTTGCCAGTTGCCATCTAGCAAAAACAAAACTCCGAGTTTAAGCCCGAAGACATTATTAATATTCAAGTTGTTCCTCACAAAGATTCATGCATTCTTCAAACAACAAGTTCACATGTCGGGTTGTCACTGATAACTTCATCATATCTATGCATAATTTTGTCCACATTTACACTGACTGACCAAAAAAATTGACTGCTTCACCTTTCCCCTTTCGTGAAGTAAATTATATCATTTGGATAGCTTAGTTTGACTAGACAAAACCAACATGAACTGTGGCTACAACAGAAATAATTATAGTTTACGTAAATGGTAAAAAGGAAGGTTCCCTTTTTAATTAAAAGTACTATTAAATGTGAAAATCCGTGCTAGGAAGAAAGCTTCTTCTGTTCGGAATGTGCCCAGATTTTTTCCCCTTCAGAATCTCTTTCGTTCCATTGCATTCGTATGGAGGATTACGGACTAATGGGATTTCTTGTTCAATAAACTTCCAGAAACCACTTTAATCTCCCTTTTCCTGTCTGTGACGGAAAGAAAATGGAGAAATACGAGTGTGTTAGAGCACCAGTTAGTCCACAAAATAAATGATAGTTAATCTGCAATTAAGAAATAGCAGACTGGTCTAATAACCAAGAACTACATACAATATTATTACAGTAAAACAAGACATCTTTATATATTCTTCGTGCTTTGCATTCCACAAAATTGATTTATTTTTGAAATTGGTCCTCCAAAATCTACTAATCAATAAACAAAGTGGGTGAACATGCCAAGAGATTGAACATCAGATGCCGAGGCAAAGTAAGGGACAAAGTTTCTGTTGAGAAAGCTTTCTTTTCAAAAAGTCGCGAAGAGATATTATGTTAACAAACTGTGACTACTACAAACAAACAACTACTCATGTTAATGGTGCATCTTTTGTTCTCGTAAAATAATCCGCATAGGCATTTTCCTTCCTTCCATCTTCCCTTCGATTTCTATGATATGGAATGTCGGGTCTTCTCAATAACGATATGGAGAGACCCGGCTTAGAGCGGATGAAAAACAAATTACGTTTGAGGTAACTTAAAAGGAATCATTAGCATAAAATATCGAGTCAAAGTTACAACAACAACAAATCCATTTTTCTTCTGTTACCAAATCTGGAGTATATGTATGTTTTACATATTATGAATTGTCGCAAAAAAGAACGGACAAGTTGTTTCCAGAAAATAAATCACTGAGCACAATCAAATAAAACCACTGTGAAGTTCATAATTTTCTACTTGGTACACGTTACGAAATACTTCCTTAAATCCATCAGAAATGGTGCGGTGTGGGAGTGGAAGTCAGCTCGAGTTGAACAACGCACGTACTATCAAGAGTAGGTATTTCTTGACACTTAAAAAATATGGGTTCCATCAATATCACCTTTCATATAGGATTCTTATTCTTAATGAGCTCACCTTCATTCATCAAGATAACTGCGTGACACCAATTTTAGGAAATGACTTACAAAGGAGAAGCGTAATTTTCTTTTGGTCATGGATATGCCCATAAGAATTTACAACATTGTTTTGATGTCCTTTGCATGTGTGAATGGTATCGTCCTTATGCAAGGCTACAATCAGAGTTGTACTGAGACCAAACATTTAATTTGGATATTAAAAAGCAACAGGATACCTCACATGACCTATCGATGGCTGTAAAGCCTAACTCATAATATTAGACACTTTGTTGTTTGTTTGATTATTATTATTCGTCATCAGCAATTTTGTCCAGTATAGAAGCAGCAGATTCCGTCCATGACCGTACAAGGAAGAAGTTGATATTATTTGCGTGCTACTGGTTTTTCTTGTGCTCCTCTTATAGAAATGAAGGCGTCTTTGAACTCTGAGCAAAATGTTTTTAACCTGTCATTTGCAGATGATTTAAACGAATCTTTCCTTGAAGACGTTCAGATTTCTAAAGTGCAAAATCTCAACTGGTTATTAAAACTGCGTCTGATTTAACATAACCTTTTCTCTATTAATTGATTTGTTGGCGGCGGATTAGTGCGCTGCAAAATATACATATGTAGGTATCTAGTTTGTTTCTATGTATTAAAACTACTTTGGTTCGCTGAGTCATTTGTAGTATTTCTAATGGACATGTAAAATTAGCATGTACAGGTTCCACATCTTTGATCTTTTAGGGATCTCACTCAATAAAAATGTTTTCTTCTTTCATCTTTGGTTGACGAAATTAATCTGATAATTTATACCGCTCCAGGGTTCATCATTTATTGTATATGTCGTTGTTATCAATCATTTTATCTTAATTTGTAGTATATATGAAATGATCAAGTGCATAATCCCTACCAAACACAGAGAAGCTTTGGGTTGCTGTGTAATAAATTTTCGCTCCTCATTACGGCGATGCGCGATAATGTTCTTAAATAAATGAAGTTAGCATCTTGTTCTACATGGCATAATTGATTAACGCGAAGAAACGGAATGACAATGAGAATTTTGGAGTATTACAAGTATTACATTACAACCACACACGTGCAAATGAAAAGAAATTTACCGTGTACTGTAAAAAGAGTATTTAATTTAACAAATGTATCATCCAAAAGTGAGATGTAAAATAATTAGTGGCTTTGATGCACACAGAAGACTTAAAATGTCGAACTTGAAACTAATTTTAAGCTACAAATAAAGTACAAAGCAAGAATAAATGGTCCTTACTTAATCTGGTAATTAAAGTTTGGATACGTTATCCGAGGTGAATGTTAAGGTCTTCTAAAAAATGCCCATCTAATTTACATATCAGTTTTTCCTTTTTGGATTAGGTTGATTGGAATGGCTTTCTATCACATAACATGAGAGTGGCTGTGTACAAATTAGGAAATATTGCTCACAGATACCTGAGATTGAGAAGCAACTCTTACATTTCATATAAAAAGTAATACATTTAAATGAGGGATTCACCCTGACTGACGAAGATAACATCACGTAGATCAAGTACGAAAACAATTTTTTATTATTATTATTTGCAATATTATTCACTACTCACCTTGTATTTCAAAATGGGTGGTTGTGATTTAGTGCACTGTGCGGGTGAACAACTCTGTCGGGAGTTTCGTTTTTAGTGCCATGTTTGTAGCATCCAAATCGAAATCCTTAGTGCCCAAATATCTACAATAAGTTACTCTTTGACTCTTTGAAAGAAGTTTGAGTTTTTAATAAAAATGCGTAAACAAAGTATTGTTCTACATGTAAATACGAAAGCGAATCATTTGTCGAGGGTGACTGGTATAACATCAAGGGTGGCAAAATGGCAAATTCCACCTACCTACACTGAAATTGCAACCTCAACGCTCACAACTCTACTCTGATTGACTATTAAAACGCGATAGATAAAAGCATAAAAAAGTCTTATCAAATTTACTTACGGCGTCTTTCAACTTATTTTCAGAGTTTGTAGCCTACAATCAAAACACAAACAGTATTACATAGAAAAGTTTGTTTCGTTTTGTATGTAAGAATCGTCAAATCCGTCTCGAAGTAGATGCTAACATTGCCAGGGCCAGATAGTAAAGTTTTCACAAGTGAAAAACAACACATTAAGATGGGCGGATCCGGTTGATTATTCATCCTAAATACTTTTACTTATGCTTTAAAACTGCAGGTGAAGTACGATATTTATTTTCGGGTTGAGCGTGGGTTATTGGGTTAACGAGTTTACTTTTTAGAAATGATAACTTCGAAAGCACTCAAGCTTAATTTAAATAGTGCCCAAAAGTATACAAGTGACAAAAGTCTTGTATCATAAGGTATATACCGTTAAACATTTTTAAGTCAAGTTCAACGGGGACAAATGAGAAATTAAATTTGAGATCTTTTGTATGTATTTGAGTACGATTGACAACCATGTTAGGACTTTTTATTAAAACTTTTGTGCAATGGCAGAAAACGTTTTTAACGGCAGGATGGGGTAGAGAATACTAAAACCATTTTTAAGGAAACTACAATATTCGCTTTGAAAAAGGATCTTGTTTGAGAAAATTTCATCTCCGTTGTGTAAGTACAGTAGGAGGTCAATTATTTCGCGACCCCATTTTGGTGTTAAATCTAACACGTTTTTACATTGCATTGACGACTTTGAAAAGGTGAAATTAACAACATAGTAAATCAATGCAGATGCGATGACAGGTAGATGTGATGGACTGTTGTATGGACTTTTAAAATTACATAAGAAGTTATCAGGACGTATTCTCTCAGTTTTTTATAATGTGGCTCATGATTTTATTCATCATCAGCACTTCAGCAGTACAATGGTTATTGTTACTCATTTTCGTTACGATTGATTTTATCCGAAATAAAAATCCAATAGTACAAAATTTGACTCTAAGAACTGTTGAACTGTCCGACAGTTACTGTTCCCTTTTATAGAAAATAAACAATCTCCCAAAATCTAAAACCTATGAATGAGCGATGTCGATGTTTTACTTCTTTGTTTACCGGAATGGGCGTGAGGAGCTTTGTCACACTCAATATTATTGCTCTACATTATAATTAGCTTGACAGTTTGATTTAACGTAATTCTGTACCAAATAATGAATGCCCAAGGGTCAATGGTTATATAAAAATATGACATTTTGGTTGGTAGAGCTGGTTCACTCAATGCGTCATCCATGTTAAGTGTATGTATATGCTAAAATTACAGGTTGGATAAAATGTATATCATTGAAAAATGAATGTTATCCCACACACTTGTCACAAATCCATGATCCACAACTGGTTAAATCTGTCAAATGCTTACCACACAAATATAAATGAAATGCCTTAGCCAATGAAAATGCACTCCTCTAAGCGAAATTCCTATATTAAACTGCAATTTTATTTGTCTTATATAATTTATGAGCTAAAATAAATATGTATAGGTAAAAGATATTTGTGTTGTATCCAGTTATGGTTTTAACCTTTCACTAGCATGCCTACAAATCAAAGCAAATGTACAAACTTCACATATTGGTTTTCATGTGACTGGTTGAAAGTTTCAACTTGAAACTATCTTCGATGGCGTCTTTTCTACGAAATGATTTCTTTTCTTACCTCTGATATAATGCCTTGGACACATTTTATATATTCACCATAGGCCATGCAAGTATCATCATCGTTTTCGTTGACATCCATCAGAGGAGCTGGAAGACGTGAGATACAATTGAAATATCCTAGTTTTTGGAAAGCACCTTGCTTGCTAATTTTTAATGGAGTTTTAAGGATTAAAAAACAAATCAAATGAAAATTTACCATAGTCTTCCATACATCCTTCCAGCATAATGTGACCTATCTCGTGATAATCTTCGGGAACAAATTTGTCAAAAAAGACTTGCACTGTGTCATTAGTCACCTTCTCTGAGTCATCTAGCTACACGGGAAGAAAACAAATCAAGAAAAAATAAAACACAAAACATTTTTTTTATTAGAGCAGAGAAAATTCAATAAACTACCAATCCAATGCGGGACATGACACATTTCATAACGCAATCTATTCGTCGTTCGTACTCCCTTTGATTACCCTCCAGGCTCTGCATGAAATCTTTCGAACACTGTGCGTACAACTTTAAAATTCCTTTGACAACTTTCATCATTAAACTGGCACAGTCAAATAATTGTGTGTTTACTGTCTGTTCACGGATTGTACATGTAAAGAAAGATTGCAATCGACAGAATATGGTTATGTCCAATAAATTCAACGTTTGAAGAGAAAATTAAAAAAATAAGTTTTTTGCTTACAGATGCCTGAAGAAACAATATGAACAGAAATGTGTAACATACAATGTTTCTTGTCCGAATACCCGCCATTCTTACAACTCAAAAACTGCAAAGCTACCTTTAAAAATTAATGAAACTTGCAGAACTAATGCCTATTTGCAAGTGACCAAACTTCATTTTTACTAGACATATGAAACCAACAAACTCAATGGCTCAATGAAAACCTTTTGTTTGACAAAAGTAGAGAGAGAAATCCGAATATGAAATTGTGAAACTAGTTCCATTGATGATACATACTTTATTGAAATTGAATTTCGACACTTATTCGTATTAAGGGACGTGGGCAACTCTATTTTGTGTCATAATGACACTGTTCCTAAGAGGAACCTCCCCTGATTATAGTAATATGATTAAACACAATGACTGGAAATTATGGTTCGTGTCACACAGACGTCTTTCTCATGTATTTGGCATATTTTACCAGTAATGTGTAAAGCAGTAATGACATAATTTACCGCAGAGGTGTCAACGATCAATTTCAATATTTTTTATTCGCTGTGCGGTTTTGTGAAACTTTCATTACAATGATATAAGTGATATTATAGAGACACGATATGAAACAAAGAAATGCCGCATTTGACAGGTAGCAGAACCTAAAATCACAGAACTACAGCAGAGGGCCTGTGTTCTGTTTCATAAACCTACCAAACCTAAAAACTATGAGAATTTTGCTGTGATTGCTGTTGACAAGTTGAAACTCTGCTTTGCACGGCATCTCTGGCCCTTAACCTCATACTTGTTTGTCTGCACACGCTATCTACGCTCTAAATCGGACATTCATTCTTAAATGAAGATTTTGTACCAAAGAGGTATCCGATGGTCTTGTCTTCTGTATAATATGTATATGGTGAACTATAAAAAATCTCTGGAGACTATGCTGGACTTTTAGAATAGAACTGATTCAGCTGTTCTTTATCGCAAGTAAACATGTGCTCACTCACGATCATAAATGAGTACATCACTTTCAGTTTTGTTTGATTCATTTTCCAGGAGTAGCTTTTA
>VYYJ01002267.1:0-22749 GCA_021029165.1 Cyphoderus albinus | reverse complement strand
GAGACAATTAAATTGATTTGACTTACTCGACCATATTCCAACTTAAAAGCGTTAATAATCTCCTGGCGTTGTGGATTCGAGCGTTTCGTGAGAACCTCAATGATTGCGTCCTCGTCAGTCCCCAGACCTTTCATGGCGCCACGAAGTGCCTTCGCGTCTTCGATCGCATTGAAGCCAGGGAATGGCAAGACGGTTGGTTGCTGACATTTAAAAAACAAATTTTTTATGACATTAAATAAAATTTTAAGCTTAGCTGATTTTTTTTTCTTATCCCAAGGTTTAAAAAACTTACGTGGTATTCAACAGCCATTATAATTACGAGAGACTTAACGTTTACCGGTAAATTATTTAAACCGTTAAATTCAGTTACTTTCTTGTGCTTGTGCGAACGTGCTTGTTCCGTTTGAATCTGATTTTGTGAATGAACGGTACGCCCCCTTTATCAGACTTTCAATTTCAATTTATATCACGTCTTAAACTTAAGAGCTACATGTACACTAGTACACTGCTCGTAGTCAGTTTTCAGAGGAAAAATGTAGTAGCAACAGAGTCGTAAAATTTGATTCCAAGAAAACCCGACTAACCTTACCAAGTCATAGTAAATACTCACACAATAGTCGTGTGGATAAAACACTAAAAATACTGAATACTCTACATAATATGTAAATTGTAAAGACCGACCGGATATACAAATGCAGAGTACATGTAGAGTCTAGAGACAGACACATATTTTTTCCTTCTAATTGCCTCATGGTCATATTTCTAATCCAATTATTCACGGCATACATGATACAGAAGAGTTGTGAAGCAGAGCAGAAATACTATAACATAACACTTTCTTTAATGAACCTATTTTTCTTTACAATTTTTCCTTATTTTCCTTGGCTTCGTAATATGGTAAGTAACGTAACGTATAGAGAGATTATTGAGTTGAGATGTGGAATTGTGGAGGTGGGAGGAAAAACTAAAAAAATGTTTTCGGAAGCATCAGGCAGAATGGAAATTTGTCTGTAGTAATATGTACATGAAGTATGTACATCTTAAAAGATTCTTAGATGATGATGATTTGATAACCCTTCCAATTTCATATGTACATAGAACGGTTGCATTTTACTTGCTCATTGTACGTAGATTTAGATTCCTATAAATCCATGGCACAGATGTGATAAGATGCAACTAACGAATAACGGCATCATCGTGCTTTATATTTAGGCATGTCATGTCCTTGCCGGCGGTTGACGAGGTTCACTCGTCTCAACTTTCCATTCTGCAAGACCTCTGCAGAGGACAGATTCATTCAATGCCAAAAATGCATCCGCGGTTGCACCGAAATAAAAGATCTTTCTTATCGATATAGTGCGTATGCAGTTATTATTACTATTACTCGACTAAATATCTTTAGCCAGCCACTAGATAATATGTAGCTGTGCTCTATGCTGTTCGAGTATTCCATTTATTATTTCTTGTTCCATTTTAGTATAGAAGTAAAATCTTTTTATTTCTCATGTGATAAAACAACAGCGACATGCGCATGATATGATTAGTAGTAAATAGTATTACTTGGAAAGGTGTGACTCTTGTTACTGTCGACACTGTCACATCTATTAAATTATTGTTTAACTTTGACTGAGTAAGGGCAATGACTCATTCATATTCAATCAATTCAACCAAAGAACGTCACGGAACAAATATTGTCCATAAACGCTTTTTACGCTTTACATATTACATGATAAAATATGATCATTCAATTTTTGCTTATCACTCTCAGTAAATATTGAATTGAAATATAAACTAAAAATCTCAACTTTTGTATGTAGATTTTTACACTATTTACTACATATCGGAAGTAAATCGATTTCCATTCAGGAAGTTATATTATTTAATTTGCTTGATGTTATTGTATATTTATTTACAAATACTTCAAGTATTAAGTAATCATTTATGTGACAATTGAGTCGCATTTCCTCGCAAATAGTCGCAATTAAAAATACTTACAAACTTATTTGCATACTTAAAAATATGTATAAAATGAAACAGCAAAAGCAAATTATGAAAATCTCACAGGTTTCAGTTGTGAAACTGAAACAGTTTTCATACTTTTCATATAAAACTTGGCAAAAAAATCACACAACGAAATAATTCAAGTTTGGTGTCTCAATTAATAAATCTCTTTAAAACCTGTTTAGACGATGATTTTAACCGTTTTAATTTCCATTCTTTGTCTGCTGGTTACTCCAGGTGGGGTTTAGTCTAATTAATTCTAAAATCTTTAAAGCTTTTCTCAAATGAATACTTTTAATGTTTTTATCTATCTCAAAAATCTAGTTGTTTCAAAGGCATTTGAAACATCCTTGGATGCGGATATTGAATTTGCACAGTCGTCTCATGAAAATGGAAAATCTTTTCCACCAACCTTATCCCAGTTAATGGACACGTTTTATTCCAATTCCTCCGATGTTGAGTTTTCCACGATTTTAGTTGTCGGTGGGTCAGAAGCGACTCCTCATCAATTTCCTTTTCAAGTTTCGATCCAAGTTCGAAACTACGTTGGTGGCTATAAGCATCATTGTGGGGGAATTATTTACGACTCGCTTCATATCCTAACTGCCGCCCGTAAATACTCAAATTAAAAATTTGTAATAAAAATGAGTTGGATTTAATTGGAAATTAACTATTCAAGTTATTAAAATTAAAAATCTATAGACTGTGTGAAGGGACATCACCCAAAGAACTTCAAAATCGTTGCGGGTGAGCACGAGCTTTTCCACGAAGAAGGTGCTGAACAGTACCGAGACATCGCTGGCTACATTTTCCATCCGGGATTCGATTCGTAATTAATTTTCTAATTTATAATTAATCAAACTTAAATTAATTAACCAATTAAAATTCATATTTTTTGGAAAGGCCCCGATTATCAAACGACATCGCCATCATCACGCTGGAATGGCCGCTCGACCTCAACTCCCAAATCCGTGCCCTGCATGTTCCAAAGGAAATCAGAGCAAATCCCTCCACAGGTCGGACCGTTGGCTGGGGCCAAGATGGCGTCAGTGATGAGCAGCAAACAAAGCTTTTTTATGTCGACCTAGAAATTTTCTCCAGGACGGAGTGCATCGAGTCGTACTCCATGTACGAAATAACGGAAACAATGCTCTGCGCCGGAAATAAGTCCGGTGGGAAAGGCGCTTGTAACGGTGATTCAGGAGGTCCTCTCATTTGCAAAGATGAGGCAAATCAAGAATATTTATGCGGTTTAGTGTCTTGGGGCATGATTCCTTGCGCTTTGCCCCAGTATCCGTCCGTCTTTACGAATATCAATCAACTTTTCGATTGGCTCCACTCTCTGCTACCAGAGCAAGAAGAATTTATTGCAAAGTTGAAATAATCTCTTGAGAAAAAAACTGAACATTCGTAAACTTACTTTATTTAATGTAATGTCATGCTGCGTGACTCTGGACAATATTTTGTAAAGCTTAAAGAATAAATCTCTCATTTGCATAATTAATGCATCCAGTAATTATGTCACTGCACAGCCACAGACTATCTCAGCGTAGCTTGCGAGCTTCATGTCATTTAGCTTTGTCGATTCAGAAGCAAATTTGATTTTCTTGTTGCTAAATCAAATTTCCACAATAGTCAGCATTTGAGAATGCACCAGTTAAGAAATAATCGTTTTCCGGTGCTTATCTGTGCCATTAATCTTATCTGTCTGCTGATTTGCTCATCGACAATGACAATGATTGGCAGCTGCGAAGGAAAAGGTTTTTATTTCATTTTCATTTTAATTACAATTTACATTGATACACATGCAAAATTCTGATTTGCCTTGAAATCTGTAGCAAACTCAATTCCAATGCTGGGGCACTTTGGATACATTAACCATCCCGGAGTTCGTGGACGAAGATACTACGGGTACGGTTACAGGAAGCAGGCTCGCCGGGGCTACACGTGGGGTCCCCCTGGACCAAGGGCGAATAAAGCAAGATCTGGACATGCAAATTTAGGAATCTATGGCTTCCCAATAATTTTTGTGGTGGGTTAGTTAGTTAATTAAAGATACAGTGTCACGTCATTACTGAGCCTATGAATGAAATAAAAGTTTGAAGAAAACGTTTCAAGCAATTAATTTTGAGCTAATTTAGATTTAATCTTGTTTGTGATTCACTCTTGGTGTCATTAGTGTAGAAACGAGTTAATCGAGTTACCCAACGTGAAGAAAGGGTAAAAACGATTTCATAGCAGCATGAACAATATTTAATTATCATTTAGAATCTCATGTTTAAAATATCTTACATTTATGCTGTCGACACTCGACACCTGGCGCATACTGGAATTGAAGCTAGTGGGAAACTCCAGATTACGATTACTTAGTAAATAGTGGGCTACCATTTACAAACAACGTTGCGTGCTTTGTATTTAAAAACCATTTACTAATTACTCTTAAGTTTCTTAACATTTTGTACCATTTTATTTTCCATTTCAATTTCAATAATTGACAAGTTGCGTTTTCTGGGTGCACACAAATGAATTTCAATTGAGCATGCAATGTTTAAATGCGCCATTGCTTTTGTTTGTCTCTGACTCAGTCTTTGCCTAATTAAAAATTATGAAAGGATTGTTTATGTTGTAACAGTCATTAAAGAGGAAAATGAACCATTTGTTTGTAAATGGACCGAGTTTTCCAAGAAGTTTAAATAAAATGAGATTTCTTTGCCTGGAAATTCTTAACCTTGATGCACACTATCCCTACAGACGTCATATTTGAGAACGTTGAAGAACTTTTTAAAATATTTAGTTTTTCAAGCTCGGATCTTCCAGTAACTTTTTGCCACTCTGCCAGAGAAGTTTGCCAAATAAATTGCAATTTTTATTTGCACGTGCATTCATCATGGAGTTAAGAAGAGACGTGGTGTTTACTCTGAATGTGATTTTAATTCTCGTCTTTATTCTTCACACCGCCCACGGACAAATCGGTTTCGGTATGTTGGGAAATCCACGAATTTTTCTGTGGTTAGTTAAATATTTGCTAAACTAAATGTTTGTCATATTTAATTATTTACTAGGAATTGGATTTGGAGGCTGGGGAGGCGGTTTTGGCGGCGGGTATGGAGGTTATGGAGGGGGATGGAGGGGAGGCTGGGGTGGCGGCGGTTGGGGCGGTGGATGGAGAGGAGGTTGGGGAGGAGGAGGGTGGCGTGGAGGTGGAGGATGGAGCGTACCGATTATTGTTGGCCGTTAAACACTTTTTAAATTAAATACCTAAAGAATTAATTTTATTTGTTATTATGCATTACAATACAGTAATTAAATCAATCTGTCAAAATTCCCTTTCAAAGCTACAGAATACAAAATAAAATAATGCGTCGTTTGACCTTTGACCTCATTTGTCTCCAAACACAAAGTGAAACCTAAATATTCATTCATGATTTTTATTCATACCGTTATAATTATAATTACACACATGAGGGGATTTAATTTGTTTGTTTTGTGAAATGAGTTCACCATTACCATTAAATATTCACCACTAATTTAATATTCTGGGAATCTGCCTGAATCATTTAGTGGAAAAGAATTTTCCAATTTGAATTCTCTCATTGCCCCTTTCCCATCTTAGGCATATTTACGCAAATTAGGGCTTTTAGCAACACGCGTGTCCTTGTGTATTTACATAATTTGCTTATCTGTGTAATAAAAGCAGAAACAAATGGACCATGGAATGGAATAATATTCCATATTATGGAATAATTTGTCGGCCTCGGTTATTCTAAACTTCGATATCGTTTTACATTCTTTCTAAATACCTATTATTTGTTGGCTGTTCCAAGAAACGATAACACCGCTCGCAATTTTACACAAGGAAAAAATATTTAATTAAATGGTCTTCGTGCATTAGCTGTAGCTGCGACGTTTTAGTTTTGTTTGTGACACAAACTTTGTGTAGAAACAATTTGATGTCAGTGAGCCACTAACTGAATAAATTCGCCTTTACTTTACCAACACCAACATAACATTTAATTAAATCTAAGAACCATAATTAACTAACCAATTAATAAGTTCGGAATGGCTTCAGCTCCCGCTACGCCCGAAGTCGCCGCCGCCGGCACATCCTTGACAGTGAATTTATCTCCAGTGTCTGACTCCGCATCCGCTGAATTTGAACTACAAATCAAAAGCATGGATCTCTCAGTGACAGGAGATTTGGAGGGTTCATTTCCAACTCCAACAATGAAGAAACGGTTGCGGTTCGAGAAACCGGCGTTGGCAACGAATGACCTGGAACTGGACGCGGAGGTCAAGATTAAAACGGAATCCGGCGTTAGATTCTTCCCAGGCACAACTCTCGTCGACTATTACCAGCAGAAGAGAGAGCGGGAGGAAAGGGAGAAATTGGCGCTGTTGAAAATGGATTCTTTGTTTTCCAGTAATTAAATTCTTAATTAATTCATTAATGATACGATAAAAATGATAAGCCTAAATATTTTGATAGTTAAATTGTTATTTGATTAAAATTTTCAGATGCAGCAAATGAGAACGAGATTGCTCGACGACGCCTCGTGATTGACGGCGATGGCACTGGTGACGAGAAGAAGTTATTTAAATTGGCGGAATTATATTCCAAATTAATCTCAGATGAGGGCGATAAGGAAAGGTTAGTTAATTAACAAGATTTAACAATTAAAGTTAATTGTATCGAATGTAATGTAATTAATTATAACTTTTTGTTTCGTGATTGTGAATTTTTCAGTGATCTTGCAATCGTTTCCGAAATAATGGAACAAATCGGACATTTGCGACTCGCCATGAAGAAGACGCGTGCCGCGATCAGTGTCAACGAAAAGGCAGCGATTTACTGGAAAGAGCTGCAGGACCGAATGCGGAAGGAAAGGGATGAGTTAGAGGCCCTGATCAAGACTCAGAGGGAGATCGTGGCGGAGAGGAATAAACTGGAGAAGCAGCGCCTGGAAAGTGAATCGATGAGGAAGGGATTTGAAGGAATCATCGAACGCCCCGTTCTCGAAGCGAAAATTCAGGACCTTACCAAGCAAATTGAGGATCTCAAGGTATTAAAAGTATTTAATAATTATTATTTAACATCCACTCCACCTATTTACTCTGCCTCTAATTAATCTAATTAAATATTTTAATTTCCAGGCAAAGGCAGCCGAGCAGGATGTCGTGGTGAATAGCAAGAAAGCGTACTTGAATGGGATCGTCGACCTGGTTAAGCGGCTCGCCGATGACGACGACTCTGTTAAGCAAGACGCAGTTTCCGAAGCAGAAGAAAAGGTGCTGAGTGACGTGTCATTGGAAATGGATGTTGATTAAAATTGATAATGTCTTAAGTGAAACTAAACATTATTTTTCATTTGTTAATTCTCAATTCTTTAAGCTTTGTAAACTATGCCTCTTGTAACTACTTATTTGCATGAGGTTGACTCATGATGGAATCTTTTAGTTTTAAGTAAATTCTGACATTTGAGCAGTTCTAATTTGGTGACCTTGTTACATTAATTAACAAGAAAGCAGTTTATGTAGATTTTAGGTAAATACCTAGCACCTTTTTTGTTAAGGGAATGCCTGTGCGTGTTGTAGTAATGTAAAATATATTATTATTAGAAATTGAACCTTTGTGCAGATTTATGAAGGAGGATTTTGTTTTTTATGCATATTTGTCTTTCTCATTATTCTCATGAATCTACCTTTAATTGTTCTTGATTCCATTTCATTCCAGTTTCCGTTTCTAATTTTTACTCTGGTAAATCCCCGTTTTCAAGAAACCTCCACTTTTCCACTCGGCATTTTTCTTGCCAGATTCTTTCTTCGCAATCGCAGGTATTTTACTGGGTTACCGTTACAGATAATGTTAAAGTTATTTTTCACAACAGCCGTTTCATTTTCATTACGACTACGTTGCCAAAAGCAAGTTTTTCCTCGTATTAGAATGTAATAACTTTCCTAAGCTGTCACATTACGCACTTTTTTATGTCAAGCAGCTTGGCACGCAATTTAACCTTTTCTCAACAAAAACTAAAAAAATGCGTAAGTTCTTAGAGTGTGAGTGGGACATTATGCTGATCCAACGTTTGGAAGGCACGGTTATAGAGGATGAATGGAAATTGGGGCAAAGGTGGATGTGGAGGGTTGGGTGGAGTTTTAGAGCTCTAAAAAATTAGGTTTTTTACTATATCAAAACTATTTATCATCACGTCCACGTCTTCAAGTGCTTTGGCACTGCTTCATGGCATTGTTTGTAAGCAAGTCGTAGCAAGTGCGAAAGTTGCAAAAATCATATTAGCCTAATATTCTCCAAAATCATCAAGTTCACTCACACCATATAAAAAAATCTCAAAAGTTTTAGGTACCAAAAATGCTTTTACAACGTGTTATTTTCGTACGCAAAATGAGTTGCAATTTGCAAAAATGAAACTTTTCGCCGCAGTCCTGCTTTTTCTCTTTTAAAGTAAAATATAAAAGTGGCACCATCAAAAAAGAAAAGAGCGACTTTTTTCTTCTTGGAAAGAACTAAGGCATGACCCAAGTCAAGTCACAATCGCAATCGCAGCAATCCTTTTAAAAAATATCTGGAAAAATAATTTATTGCTTATTCATTCAAAAAGAAAAAGAAAAGTGCGAACAAAATCGAAAACTGTTTTATTTTTCAATCTGCAAAAAGTACAAACTACCATAACGTAACCAGAAGATATTTGGAACAACAAAAAATTTCTTTGTCATATTTCCATTTCCACGTTTTGTTTGCTCTGCTTTCACTTTTTGATAGGCTGCCAATTTCCAAAAACGTCAAGTCAAGCAGAGCCCTGCTGCTTTCTTTTAGACTAGACGACAGGAAGTGAGTGGAATGTTCAATTTTGTGTAAAAATTACTTTTCAGTCAAATCAAGTAAAAATAAAAATGTTACAGCAGAAGCTGCTGCCGATTTAATAATTTATGGATATTTCCATACTTGTTTTTATATTACAAAAAATGTAATATGAAAAATAATACAAATCAAAATGTAAAGTGAATGGCCATACCGATTTTCATACTTACCTACAAATTGACAAAATGGGGAAAACATGAAGGAACTTTCACTTTTTCTTGGAAGTGTCATTTTGTCATGTCGTAATAAAAATGGCAATTTCATTTCATTCCACAACATTAGCACTTGCCACTTTGTACCCAAACGAGCGGGGTCAACGGGGTCATGCTCGTATTCTGCCTGTCTCTAAATATTATATGTTCATAAATGCAATCGTTCATGAGTTAATTGAATGCAGAAGGAGAGTGGTACAAAAGCACCACCATCGCCACCAAAGAGTAGTTAAACTTTATTTTCCCAATTTGATTCGATTCCTCAGAGTTTTTCTCTTCAAAATTATCTCTTACTTTAAAAATTAAGTTACATAGATTTAATTATTATGACATAGTATTACATTAACCTTGAAATACAATCTTATTAAAATATTAAAAATAAGACATAAAACGTTCTCCATCATTTAAATAAATTATTCCAATTTAAATGGGTTATTTGGTACGGTACAGTAACAATAAATATTTTTGTAATAAAGTTTCGACTCTCTCTACGCACATTTAATAATTCATTCATGGAAATACAACTACTTTTGATTTAATTAACTAACTAACACGGTTAACGGAAACAGAATAATTAATTAGTTTTGATTAAATACGAATAACGTAACTTAATAATTTTTTTGGTATTTAATTATAATTTTTGTAAGAATCTGCCACTGCACGCAGCAATTTTTTTTCAACATTTTTTTTTTCGATGTCTGTATGAAACGAACACGTCGGAGTCACGTAATTTTACATAACATTTAACATGCATTTTAATTAGAATTAATACAATAATTAACTATGAAAGAAAAGAGTATTTTCTTATGAAGGACACGCAGGAAAAACTTTTCATCTCGTCCTTTGATTTTTAACTGTTTTTACAGTTATCTACTCTACCTACACTAAACTAAAATTATGTACAGGATAGATTGATTGATAAGACGTTTAACGAATTAATTAATTAAGGATATAAAATTTGTAATTAATTCTATTCAAAATGTACAGACTGTTTTCAAGAATTACAAGATTTACAAGGGGTTATAGGAAGGAATTTTTTAGACATTTTTACAAATGAAAGGTATTGTACATACATAGGTCATTAAGTAATTTAATTAACTAATTAATTAAAACGTTTTATAATTAAATACACTGGAGTTGTGTGATTGATGAATGATGATATAGTTTTTTTTTCATGGAATAAGGGACTAATTTCGTTGCACTAAAAATGTCAGTATTTTGTATACTTTTTCTTTTCATTTTCATTCACAATTGAAACAGGTTGATTAAAGCAATTTTTAGGTGTAAAGCGACCATTTTTAATTAATTTGAAGCTTAATTTCATTGATTATAGCAAACCAGTTTTTGTTTCTTCACTTTAACGTGACGGTCTTGACACTGATGAATCTGAAGCACGCTTTTTTGTATGTAAGTAGAAAAATTGGTAGAAGAATTTTGATTCTTAAAATGTAACTTTTAATGTCCAGGAACCAGCCCATCTCTTAATATGTTAATTAATTATTAAGATGATTAATTAAGTAGATAGAATAGATTGAAAAGAGTTTGGCTGAAAAAATTAAATTAGTAGCACTCACTTGAGATTCGCTTCAAAATTGTTTTATGTAGCAATTATAATTAAATAGAAAAACACTTTCACCCAGTTAAAGTTAACCACACAAACAGCCACACATTCACACACGCACTTTTAATTATAGTTAATCATTCGTTAACTTTAATACATACATACATACACCACACGCGATTTTCAGCACCTCTATAATTTAAATGTGCCATTAAATCAATTTTAAATGCACACTTAAGAACCTAACTCTGCAAAAGCTTTCATAATCATTTTCATTCAACAATTATCCAAATTAAATTGATTAATTGTTGCATTTAATTAAAACGCACCATTATTAATCAGTTTTACTACTTTTACTTTTTACATTAAAAACTTTTCTCGTATTTCAAATTGAAATTTTTAATTATGGAAGCTTTGAATTTCATTTCATTTCATTAAAATAATCTTAATGAATAGTTAAATTAGATACCTTTTTCTTCCCTTGATTAAAAATTAAATCATCCAGTTTTCAAAATTTAAAATGTTTAAATTCTGGATAATTAATTTTCTGCTTTTTCCATTGAATTCTTTCAAGAAGATCATGTTTTGTGCGTTCATTAATTATTTACTGTATACAAACAGTTAAGCAGTTTAAACTCGTAATTAAGTATACAATATTTAATTTTGTTTTATCTTCTGCTCATTTGACCTTTGACCGGACTCAATCAGTTAAATTAAAATTACACATCTGTAAATATTTAAATACACTCCAAGTCCAATCCAAAGTGTCCGGTGTTAAATATCCACTAATTTCTATCCTACTTAAGAAATAAAAATAGTGTCACTTTTGACCTGTTTTTCATTTCAGATTTTTAATTATTATTGCAGTTAAAGTTAATTATTTAATGATATTTTTGTTCCATTGATCAATTTTTCCCCCAAAATAAATTGTTGAGAAAGTTCATTTTCAACCACAATGTCACAAAGTTCATAGCTCACTCGCATCGCACTCATTCAGAAAAAATTTGCACACATCCCAAAAATTGCGAAATGTTTGCGAAAAGCCCATTTGTACTTTAATTAACTCACTCATCACAACCACACACAATTAATCAAGCAATCAATCAAACCTTTATAACAGTCATGAATCATCAATCAATCACACACCATAAAAACCATGCATTTGATTCCTTAATTTAATCACTCTGCTGTCTTGTGAGCCGGTGCTTTATAATTTTTATGTTAATTGTCAAAGTCCAGTATTGACTAATTAACTTGAATAACGTATGATACACAGAAAAAAGCTAAATCCAAATTGCAATTTGGACTCTAAACGGAAGTAGTGATTTGCTCCAAAAAGTCCTTTGGCACGTGCCACGTATTTCTCCTGAGTAGCGGCGGTGGTCCCTGTCTACCACCAGAAGTGGCGCCTTGTCCTTGACATTGATGCGGCGCTGATTTTGGCGTTGACTTTGGCGGTGGGAACTGAATGGGGGCGAAATGAAAATTCGCAAAGTCCTTACTCTTAGCAATGTTCCCGTACAAGCCGTAACACTGAGAGGGCGCTTGACCCCTTCCCGGAGAGCAATAGAGGTGCCTGGTCGTGGAGCCGTAGATGTGCTGGAGCGCTGGAACACTTAAGCTAAGACTATATCCTGGAACAAGTCGGCGATTCAGATGACCAATGTGGTTCACGTGGTTCATCATGTGGCGGTGGAAGCGGTGCCGGAAGTACCTCTTGGCGCCACATCCACCGCTGGCAGTGCTGCCTGGTCCTCCACTTCCACTTCCGGGAAACGTTCGACTGGCGCCTCCAGGAATCTCCGAGAGTGAGCTCTGCGGCCTCCTTACATCACAATATGGACACGGGCTAGCCCCTGAAAGAATAGTAGGAGGTAAATTAATTATCGTCGGTCCACCCAAAAAATTATCTCTTGACGAAGAACTCGTCATCACCATTTCATCATCATCATCATCATCAGCGTCATTAGCATCAATATCATTGTCACACTCTAAAAAATCGTGATCGTCATCATCGTCTCGACTGTTATTTGTAGCAGCATTATTATAATTGTCGTGACCATTTTCATTATCATTATCGTCACCATCTACGACATCTTCGACATCGTCGTCACTCTTTACAACAAGAAAACCTTTGTCAGACTTTTTCGCCTGACTCGTCCTACTGGAAACTTCCAGGAGACTCTTTTGATTTGGATTTCGACTCTGCTGCGTCTCAATCTCATTTTCTTGCTGCTGCGACTGCTGAGATGGCGGGGGAACCTTATTAGTAGTAAAATTAGGAGGAGGAGGATCATTAGTGGCGCTACTGACGTTTTTAGGAGTTGACGGGTGGTGCTGCTGCGGCTGGGGGTGGTGGTGGGGTGGCAGGTGCCTAGACGGTGTCTGGTGGTGCGGGGGTGGCGGATGGTGTCCATGGTGGGGTTGGGGTGCGAGGGGCGGGTACACGGGCACCGCTCCGGGGTGGTAGTGCTGAGCTCTCGAGGGCGTGTAGGCGGGATGGATGGGCGGCGCCGGGGGAAGATATGGCTGATGATGATGAGGTGGCATTGGCAGTGGCTGCTGGTGAAGCATGTGATGATGCTGCGGTTGCTGGTGGAGTTGAACGCCCCCGTAAACCCCGGAAGTGGCCAGGTTGAGCTGGCTGCTGATGCTGGAGCCCCTGGTTGTGTCACCTCCACCTCCGATGCTCCCGCTGCCCGCTGTTCCCGGTCGCCTCAGACTGTTGAACTTTGGCGGCTCGATGTTGAACTCGGCGCTGGAAATCTTGACAGGTGTGCCTCCACGGTGGTACGCGTGAGTCTGGGCGTGGCTCAGTGCTGCTGGGTAGTAGGGTGGATCCGGGTCATCCGCGAAGGGGTCAAACTGCCTCGCCACTGCGACAGGAACCTGAGGCTGTGTCCACCTGGGATAGTAATGTGGCTGCTGTGGCTGGCGCTGTCTCTCCTTCTGATGCACCTGCGCGCTGATTGTGGGCGTTTGATCGCGCTTCGCATGCTGCTGCTGGATCATTTTTCTCTTCGTCGCCGGCAGAATTTTCGAGGAGTCGAAGTAGTGTCTGGTGAAAGCCGGTTTTTCATGAGCTGACGAAGGCTTCTGGCTTTTGGGCAGCGGCGGCTTTGGCGACGAGCCCGGACCTCCTGTGCCGTTCGCGATGGATTCCTGCGACTTTTTATGCGGCGTCGGTCTCTTGTGTTGCTCCACAGCGACTGAAAAGCGACCTTGAGGGGTCATCGGATGTTGCTGGTGCTGATGTGGATGCGGATGCTGCGCTGGTTGTTGCTGAGGCTGCATATGTGGCGCCGGGAATATCGAGGACTCCGCCGACTTCTGCGAGTCGAAGCTGCGATCCTGCGGGAATTGCTGAGGATGCTGCTGCTGATGGCGGAGAAACGTCGCCCTTCGCTCTTCCCTCTGGGGATAGTAGTCTCTACTGGAAGACCCGTGCACGTGATGGTGGTGGTTATTGACAAGATAGCGGTGGTTCCCATTCCCATTTTGCAATGCATGCGAACCATTTTGATTCTGCTGGGGAGTCGGAGTGGGCGTGGCGGAGTTATCAAAGCCTCTGCTGGAACTTCGCTCTTCCGTTGTGGAAGTGGCTGAACTGGAAGCAGGGAAAAGCTGCGGGTTTGAGGCGAACATCACACTGCTTTTGTAGCCGGGCTGGAATCTTCTAAGGGAGTCTGTGCCTGGGTGGTGGATCGCTGAGGGCGATGTGGTGGGGGGTTTGCTGACCAAGGCGGAAACTGGAGCTCCTCTGGCCGCAGCCTTTGGTGTGGTGTGAAGGGACGAGGGTGGGTCTCTCAATACCCTGTCTTCCGGAAGCACAAAGCCACGACTGGTGACGACGGCGGAGGCGGCCGCATGGATTCTGTCAAAGCTGCCAGGATATGGAATATTCATAGCTCGATAAGTGACGCCCATTGGACTGGGCGAGTGCACGGGGCTGTTCGGGTTCGTCTGGGTGCCGGTGGTCTTCTGCCTCAGGTTCATGCTACTATCGCTGAGTGGAGCGGTCTGTGGCAGGGAATAGGAGCGAATCATCTGGGGGAACATTGGAGGCGGCGTGGGGCCGTACGGCGGTGGCGTCATCAAGCATTCCCGGCAGTACGGGGAATACATGCCTCCTCCTCCACCGCCATGATGCATTCCAAGCACTGGAGTGTAAGGTGCTCCACCTGGGGGCTGCCCACCTCCGGGAACCGGAGGATAGTCTCCAACGCTGCTTTCGCCTCTGCAGCAAGGATACAAAGGCTGCTGCAAACTGATCGATCTTCGAAGTGGATACATGCCGGAGGCTCCTGGAGGTACGATCATTTGATTCGGCCCGACGACCGCGGCACCTCCTCCTCCGTGTCCGTGGGCGAGTGCTGTGGGTGTGCCATACTTCGTGGGTGAGATGGGCGGTGGTGCAGGTGGAATCGGGGAATCATTGTCCAGACTGGAGGAAAGTTGGGGCGAGCCGCATTTTGTAAGGTCTATCAACTGGAAGCCTATCAGACCGGCTCCGATGAGCACACACGTAGCACAAGCATAGAACCCAGGCTTTCCCAGGTAGGAGGTGACTCCGGAACCGATTAGGATTCCCGGCGACATCAGCGACTGAACACATGACCACACCCGGCCCCAGTGCTTTGTGCGGGTGAGCTCCATCAGTAGCACCTTCAGGGTGTAGAGATGTGCACCTGTGCAATAACCAATTAAGAAAATTAAATTTAAATAAACTTTATTAAGTACGATTAACCAGTAAAAAACCTACATTATGAATCAAACCACTGAAAAATCATTTCTGCAATGAAACAACGTCACCCGAGGCCTTGAAAAATTCTGCTTTAGCAGTCAACATTCAACAACCCAACTAAAAGCAAATCGCGAATTTGTGACGCAAATTCATGCATCGAAGCAAGCAGAAAATTTTCATTCATCAATTCAAATCGCTTGGTTGAAAGATCATAGTGAAAGCATTTACCGTAACGTAAGAAGCAGTAATAATAAAAGCCAATTTTGGCAAACGGATGAAAATGAAATTTATTTTTATTTTTCTTCAAACTATTATCAGTAAAAGCTATAAGCTAGAAAATCTAAAATGACTTTATTTAGTCTTTAACTAAACTGCTTCAAAGAAATTCCAAGAAATTCCTTACGATGTTCAACAGAACAGAACCCCTTTTGTTTCGAAGCGGTTTAGATTGCTTTAACGATTCGATTTGCTGAATTATGCCCTCATGCAGTTAAGTACCCAGTTGGTTCGCGAATTTATTAGAATGAGACGTATTTTGCGTCGTTACCGTTTATTATTACTATTACCATCATCAAGTAAGTACTTAAGCAATTGTCTTATGTTTGTTCATGTTCATTCATTTACCTAATCGCTTTACTTTTACGTGTTATCAAACTGAATTGAAATGGGCACACTTCAAATAAATGCGTCTTCTCATGTTTTGTCTTTGTCTTGTCTTTCTTTGAGTTTCAGCATTATTAAGTATAAAGAAAAGTTTCAGTTTGTTTTGAAAACATTCATTGCATTCAACTTGCGAGTTCTGAATGACTGAGTGAGAGTGAGAACTCAAAAGATTGCCAAATCGTTAGATAAATTGGACTGGATGATTCTTGCCTTTTCCTTTGCCATTTACTTTAAGATTTTCGTTTGAAACGGTGACGGTGACGTTTTTCATCACCGACGCATAAAAATCGTCATTGTTTCAAATAAAGTCACTCACACAGTGATTGTGTACTCAAAACACGCAATGAGTGTCTTATGAAAGCTTTTATGTGCGTAAGTAAACATTTTCAGACTCACCGAGACTCTCAGAGACTCAGGCCATGAAAAGAGGAAATGACGCATAAAAAATTGGAGAGACTCAAAACTACGTTTTTAACATTATTTCAGGTCATTGTCTTCATGAAAGATTCTTTTTACTGCCACTATGCGTAACCGTAACCAAACGTAAACCAACAGTCAAAGATTTTACGATCGAGTCCCACCAGCGTAGCGTCTGTATTAACTTTGCATTGAATCTCTCTTCTCAAGGAAACCCTTTGAACTTTTCAATAAAGATTTCTTGATGGACCCATTCAAGCACGAAATGCACCAATAATTGCACCGACAATGCTTTAAAACATCTTTTAGTCTTTTCATCTTGAATTTGAAATAAAGTCGGTTTTAAAATAGAAATCTAATATTTTCGAAAGCTCGACAAAAAAAATCATGCTTCTCTCCAACATCGTCGAAAATTCACTTACGAAATCTAATATTCCCTGAAAACTCTGAAAAACTGTTTAAAAAAGTTTGCCAGATCCAAAATCACATCGCAATTTCATTAAGTCGTCACCTCCACCTCAAAATATTCACAATGATACAAAACCTCAAACAAATGAGGTATAAACGTTTATCATTTTATTTCATTCTCACCTCATTCACCTGCTCAAATCAACCATCTCTGTTCATGTTCATAGATTCACGATCACAAAGTACACAGATATTTTTAAAAGTGTCTAGTTTCAGGTCGGTTTCATATTTTTTTAAAGTTCGGCTCGGCCTCGGCATTCTTTGAACGATTCATCTGCCAAGTCGCAAAAATTGCCATTTTATCAGTACGTATCCAGTATCCAGATCCACCCACGTGAAAAACGGAATTTCACAAGCACCAATTTCCAGACAGGACAGGACAGTGAACAGGAAGTGGACAAAAAATTGAGACGGTTACATGAAGAAGGCGAGTGAGAAATTGCACTTAGATTGAGCTTACGAGCAGAATATAAATCACATTTTTTCGCCAAAATGAAACTCAAGCACTTTACTCAAGTGAAAGTAAAAGTAGGTAAAAAAGTGACCATTTTGATTTCAGAGTCTCAGGAAATGAAAGCAAAGGGAAAATTTTGTCTTGTACGGGATGATTTTTTACAACAATAATGACATCCGAAGAATCTGAATTTAGTGGAAAGCAAATGTCCAGTCAATTTGCCTGGGCTTTTCACTTGTTCAACAAGGATAAAAGCAACAATGCGTAAAATGTATGACATTTCCTTTTATTACTATTTACTTTCACCCACGGACCTTTTCCTACTAAAAAGTGAAGCATTATTTGCAAATCGCATCTTTCATTGCCTCATCGTCATCATTTCTCTGCTCAAAAGAAAATGACATTAAAAATTTCTCTCACTTTTCAATTCTTACCAACTCTGCAATTTTACTGTAACCTATTTATTACCAATAAAGCGTCATTTTTCTCCATTCTTGTGCTGATTGCGTTGTTTGTTCAAAATTTACGCCTTTCACATACATCATTTTCACATCAATTTTCTCCAATCAAGTAAATATTACATTGTCAATATCTCAATTTGATTTGATTTTCAACTCTAATTTTTAGATGCGGCATTGCGGCCAGCTCAGTGAAAATTAAAAATGAAATCTCCAATTGAATTTTTCCCGTTATTTTACCACCAAATACATGAGAAACCCACGCCCCACTTTTGAAAAAAAAGAAATTCTCTTCTGACTCTGGAAAAAATAGAGCGAGGTCGGTGATCTTATAAATCATCGTTAAAAACCTGAAAACCTTCTGGTTTCACAAAGAGGAAAGAGAACGGATATGAGATGAGATGAGAGCGTGTGACTGGCGACTGGCCCTCAGCACGAACTAGAACTGGGAACGAAACGAACGGCAGATGTCAAGCAACGACAACGAGCTTTGTGTACATAATGGAAATCGCACCATGGACTGTAACTTGGAACAAAACGTTTTGTAGACAACGTAGATGTTGTTCCAGTTCCAATGGAAGCAAAAAAAATCAAAGGAATGAAACGAAACTTTTTCTCGGTGTTTCATTTCTTTCAAACACAACACACACAAATCTTAAAAAACTCGCTTTCTCCACGAGTTTTGATTGAAGACGAGGCCCAGGATGAGTGTAAAGGCGATAAATGATTCTTTTATATTTTTGTGTCTCACTCATCGCAAATTCCAAAGTTCCATGAAAACAGTCACAATGAGAAAGAAGCGGAAGTGTTTTTTTCTTCCATTCATTCATTTCATTTTCTACAAGTGAGATTACCGTTAGCCTCTGTGTCCATAGTCCATGACCCATAGATCTTCGACCAACAATTTTTTTGTTCCGTGAAATTGATCTAGTTCATGAAGTATTGATGAAATGAAATGAAGTTCACACAGGAAGTGAGCCATTTGTACATTGTGTCCAATAATTTTGTGTCGTTGACAGTCCCACTCTGTCTGACTCTGACTCTGACCCAGATCCAGCTCAGCAGTGGGGAGGCACGAAGTAAAGTAACAGAAATTTCATTTTCTCTCCAAACTCCGAAGTCAATGACGCTTGGACTATGGACTACTATAGAAAAGAAAAAACTTCGCTTAACCCAGCAACTCGCATTTTTCCATTTCTTCTTTTTCAAACTGTTCCAACTTCAACTCCAACTCTTGGAAACTTTTTTTTCTCTCCTCAGATCACTTGTTGGTTTGGTGTAATACCATTGTATTGTACGACGACAATAATGAAGTGCCGCTGTCCTCACAAACCCTGGGAGAATCCAGAGAGCTCCAGTTTCTTCATTTCATAGAAAAAATCTTCATTTTCGTCCATCCTCTACTTTTTCTTTTGTTCGTAAAAAATAAAAAAAGCTGCTGGTATGGCCTTTATATCCATACGTATGTATTTCCCGAACAAATTCCAAAGGGAAATCAACATTTAATGGGCTTTACTTTTCCAATAGATAGATAGATAGATACGTATTATTACCAAGCGAGCACTCATTCATTCACTCGAGGGAAACACATTTTTCTCCCTATTTTTCAAACCTTTTAAAAGTGCTTTACTTTACTTCATTCTCTCATTATTGGAATTGCAGCTTTACACAACCACCGACAATCGACAAAGAATTTTTTGCAACCGACTCTCTCTCTTGTGCAACAACTGAGATGTGACAGCAGCGATCTACGGTGGTCCGGTCAATTCATGGAAAGGTGATAATAAAAATGAAATTTCATTCGGTTGATGCTGAGACTTTACAGAACAAGACAGGACTTTTCGTGTCCCTGTCACTTCCCGGGAACGTGACCCGAGCGAGACTTGTGAAATTGCAATATCTATGTAATGACATTTTAGGTAACTTATTGCTAGAAGATGCCTATTCTTGACATTTGACAACCAATGACATGACAGTATTAATAAAACCGTAATGCTCAAGCAAACAGAAAAATGTTTGTGGGCGGAGCAGAAATGACGTTTGACAGTAGTAAATGTCAGATACAAAGCACAATTTCCCAATAAAGACGGTGCTAATGTTAATAAAGACGGCTCCAGTAAAAATTGGCGTGCAGTTGTGCAATAATATCTGAGAAGCATCGTTAGTTTTTCTTGCTGCTAATTTCTTTTCTTCTACTACCCCCACCCAAGAAGTTGGGGACTGACACAAAAAATTCATCAGGGAAATCTATAAAATGGAAGCCTGCATTCGACATTAACAATCTAATCTGCAGTGACGTATGTAACTGTTAATACATAACTGTCATTTTGATGATTACAAATTAATTTTCTTCACTAAACGAAAGTAGGTTACTGACGGTTAGCGTTGTGTCACTCATTTCATTAGCGCAAGATAAAAATATTCCAGTCATCTAAAAACATGTCATGTTTCACACTATGCCAACAAAGTTCCAGTCGAATGGCAAGTGGGCGAAATCTTTTACTTTCGAACAAAATTTCGGAAATAGTATCAGTGAACATGAATTAAATAGTGTAGGTATTATAATTGTAACTGTTATCCTTCATCCTTACAGATTTACAGCGACAGTGTCATTCACTATTAATATTATTAATATTATGAAAGTTGGCGAAAAAATAACCCAATTATGTCCAAGAACAAGTTCCGTGCAGCGATAACAATGCTTTGGATTGCAGTATTGCATGTCTGCAAAATTAAGTAATCTTGATCTGGTATCATGCATCTTTCTCATTTTATTAATAATCTTCACTCGAGTCGACACTCGACACACAACAGAACTGGAGAACTTCAAATCTCATATTATATTACATCCCAACTTTCGCAACACGAACATGGCTGAATTACGACGGATCAGTCTTGTCCAATCAGACTGTTTCATCAAGTTGCTTTTTCCGTTTGCATTATTGCATCAATTTCAAAGATTCAGCAAAGTTTCACATTCAATCAGACAAGACACTGCCATTAATGATTTCATGCAGCCTCATTATTTATTACGTACTCTTTCATAATTCATTTTCCAAACTGCACGCGATTGCGATTTCGATGCACATCTCCAACTCACCTCCATAATAATAAATGTAAGTACATAACTTTCCTGGCGAAAGGTGCCATTCATCATTTTATAAATAATTTTCTTTCCATTGCTCAATGCTTAATATTCAATATTTACAGCTCATGTTCATTTTACATTAAATACATTAGATTCATCAATTAAGTGAACAGATGCATACTCGAACTTCGGACTAATCAATTCTCAACTCAACTACCACTCAAGTGATAAATGAAAGCGATAACCAAAACGGACAAGATTCACAATTCACACTTATAAGGAAGAAAAGCCAAACTTTAAAAAACATGAAGCATTATTTTATATGAAGCCTCTCTGAAACTGAAGCCAAGCATGCTTCAAAAGCATTAATTCTATGCTTCGTCTCTCTGCTCTTCTTTTCACTATTCACTGTCAGTGTCAAGTTCAAGGCCAATTTATAGTTAGTAAACATATGCATCTTTTCAGGCATGAAAACTTGTACGTTACACTTATCAAGTCTTTACTGTACTAAACTTGTAAAGCCCTCTTCATAAATTGTAAATAGACAGCAGCAGCACTCTGAATTCCTGGACTGACTGGAAAAACATCGAGTGAGACCGAGACACGCTTAATTTTCAGTTTAAGCCTTAATTGAATTTGCTTACTGCATACAATACTTACATACAGAGATCATAATAATATGTCATGTACGTATGAACAAATCAAGGTTATTTTATTATGAAACCGTGAGATTTCATATTTTGAAGCTTGTAACAAACATGATATGACTGGAGACTGGAATATTACCTGGATTTATCCAGGCTGGATATTCTATGTGTTCAACTTCAACTTTCAAGACAAGTTGCGTTACAGAAACAGAACATGAGTTTCAGTTTTCAGTCGAGTCATAGCCATAACATAATCAAACTGAATTAAGCTGCCTTTACATCTACATAGTCTGTGCCATTGCATGTGGCAGCTCTTTGAATTGAAACGGTTTTCACATTACGATTACGAAACAAGTATCATCGTAATACATTGGATAATTCATGAAAAAGACCATGTGCATGATTTGCTCTTTATTTTTCCACCTGAATGAATGCAAATTCACTCTGGCTCTGGCTCACTCAGGAATCCTGAGTCAGGATAACAACTTTTGCCCACGTTGTTGTTCAAAAGGCAGTTTTAATCCCATTTAATTTTTAGATTTTTTCTTTTTAATAAAAAATGAGATTTTCAATCATTTTAGTGCTACCCTCCATTTTATTCTCCTTGTCCCTCATTTCCCTTGGAAATGGGGCCAACATTCTTTTCTACATTGGAATGGGCTCCTACAGCCACCGAGTGCCAATGCAGCCTTTAATTGACGCACTGGCCGAGAAAGGTCACAAGGTCACAATGTTGAGCGGCTTTCCTCCAAAGAAACCAAATCCCAAAGTGACCGAATTTTCCCCACCAAAGCTGCTCAACTGGACGACGAATCTGATGACGGAGGATTTTGACGTTTTCAAATTCCGCAAAAATTCCCAAATCCTCCAGTCCTGGTTCATGCTCCCAGTCCTGGGAACCATTGCCTGTGAGAATCTGTACACAGACCCAGAGTTCCTCCAGTGGATCAAAGATCCCCGAACGCAGTTTGACGTGGTGGTGATGGACTCGTTGTGCAACGAATGTGCCTACGGGATGGCTCACTACTTCAAAGCGAAAATCGTCAGCTTCAACACTGGTCAAATGTACGTGTGGAATCCGGAGTCCAACTATGGAATTCCGGATGAATCCTCGTCAGTGCCTGATGGAATGATGCATTTTCCAGCGAGAATGAACTTT
>VYYJ01002266.1:0-22756 GCA_021029165.1 Cyphoderus albinus | reverse complement strand
CAATGCCCGGTTTATCTTCGGTACAGATTTCGCGCTGACCTCTTTTACAATTGCATTATTTTGAAATGTCGTAGTTCGCTTTGCGTTGTCATTTGTTAAGCAATCCTCTGATAAAGTATAAAAAACATTTCATTCCAATTGAGTAATCTTCGTGTTACCGTATATGTAAATGGTTCCAGGAAGACAAGAGCCTTTTTTATCCTGTGAAAGATTGCTCTACGGTTTCTGGTTGTAGGCTTTATAACTCCGTTAATGACATTCTCAAGGAAAAAAGTGGCAAATTTGATGTTGTAAAATAAGATAAATGCAATCGCAGAGTTCATATATTATTTTAAACTAGCAACACCCTTCCTTACTTTCATTGGACAACCTGAAATGGGTATATTAAGATACGAATCTAGGTGCCGACGTGGTCTTCGTCCTCTCCAAAGGGAAAGGTATAATCAAACTATACTGCAATGTCCCTCTTTCTAAAGTGAGTCAAAAAGCGGTCGTTGCATTTTTATTTTATTTTATTTCTCCATTTCTTTCCGAGATCCTGTATCCTGTATCCATTTTCGCACAGCGAAAAGATCGAAAGACAAAAAAAGTAGAAAAGTAATTTGAGATTCTAACGCTCCTTTTTGCTTCTGGGGAAACATGATCATATTGGCTTTCCAGTGAATAAAAATGTCTTCTCTACGCACATCATACTTCAAGCTTCCATACGCATTTGCACAAGTTAAGAATGATATGAAAGAAAGGTTTCTGGCTTCAGGAAACAGCTTGGAGCTACAAATATAGAGATACAGGAAATACTTCAATCCAACTTCATTGCGACGTGCTTGCTTGCAACCGAAGTAATAAATGGAGAGTGAGATCGAGTACCATCTGCCTTTCTGTCATCAGTCGTGCTCCGGCTTCTGCTCTTCTTTTCCTTGCAATTCAATTGAATGAGAAAGAAACAGGAGAGAAAATGGAGCCCATACTCACTCCAGTATTACTTTTCACTTGTGGTGGTCCTATGCTTTATTAGTGCACGCTGGACTTCTTATTCTGCCGACTGTGGGCAAAAAAAATCGCCGTTACTTCCCAGTCTTTCCTTATTCTTTCTTCCTCTGATATTCTCAAAAGGAGAAAAAGAATAACAAAGCCACTTCTTTTCTATCAAATTGAAAATTGGATATGGGCCGTTGCTCCAGGGCAATCATTCAATCTTCCCTCTTTCCGTTCATTCTTTCTTTTATATATTTTTGTCTCGTTCGACTCTTTTGTCTCCTTCCCTTGACCATTGTCAAACGCAGGAGTAAAATGGCAATGGCAAAAGAAAAGCAATACGACACACTACTTTGCTCACAGTTCTGCTCCAGCAACAATAAAAGGAATGGCGAATAGGAAGAGGAGGAAAATGAATGAACAAGGTGTAAGAACTCACTTTGAGAACCATTTGTCGCGTGCTTCCTCAACCGCACGTTTTTCATCTTGGTCTGAATTTACACTCTCGAATGAAATACTGGACTACTTCAACTACTTGCTACTACTGGTATGTAGTGTGAAGTAATAAAGCTAACGACTAAAAGCAACCACTGGACTACAACTACAACTCAAAAAGTATATGTTTTACTCAGTCGCTCTGCTCTCCTCCGTTTATTCCCATTCTCTTTCTTTCCCTTTATTCATCTTTTTGTCCTTTTCTCTTCTTCTTTATTTATAACCTTACAAGAATAACAATGAATGAATGAAAATGAATGAGATGAATGCGTTCGTGACTGCCTCCGCCTGCCCGCGTAAACACCTTATCACACCGAAAACACAAAAAGTCCAATGCTTTTTCTTATGTCGTTGTGAAAAGCACTAAAAATTACTCTTATCTTGCGATTGGGTGCACATAGCTATTCTGATTGAATGTTGTGTGGGTAAAGCAAAAATAATGTTTACTTTTTTCTTCCTTTCTGAGAGGATATTGATCAATGACCATTCATTTCTTACTCGAAGCTGTTTTGGTATTCGATTTTCAATGGTGGGTATATTGGTGCATCATCAACATCATTTATTGATTGACGCACGGCTAAAATTAAAGCAGAGAACCGATTTAAGTTCCATGCTGGTTCAATTTGGAAATAAAACTTAATCGAAACTGACTATCCAGCGAGTTATTAACTTAAATGCGAGATTACAGAATATCCGTCTAGCCGGTTTGATTACTGTTGCTACCTGTCTCGATTGTTGACAGAAATGCTGCAGGGCTGCTGAAAACGATGGTAGCTTAAATATTAGATTTATTGACTAAGCTACTATACACTGTTGTGGATGTCCAAAGCAAATAGAATGAAGCTGGCAACTGGACATGTAAAACCTGGATTATGTCATATTCACAAGAAAAAAAGGTAGGTAATAATAGGTTTGGTGACAGGAAGGAAAGGCTCTGCAATGAACTTGCTGTTTTCGGTTTTGGTGTTTTAGAAAATAAATGAAGGTGATTTGGTGAACGTACAATAATAATCGAGAAGGGTATTTTTTGCATCTGCTCAAGCTGACATAATATTATTTCAAATTAACGAAGGTCAAATACATATATCAAACTGCAGTCAATTCTTTGACATTTTCATTTTGAAAAACAAGTGAATTTGTTTAAAAGGCAACCGATCGCAGTTTAGAAATGGACATTTATATAGATAGTCACTTTGCTTTCCTTATGCTAATGATGTATGCAAATGACTATGCGTAATCAAATTTGAAGTCAAATGGATGTTAAATTATCGGACAAATTAAAGACAATTTTCATGATGGTTGTAAGTGTTTAATTTGAAAATTATTGCCAATAAATAAAACCTGCCGACATATAACTGACAAAGACTGTTGTATGAGCGATGGCATGCATCTCAAAATGGACTACTGGAAGCTGCAGAGAAAGCTTAGTAAATTTTAGTAAATCCATTATGCAAACATGTTAAGTACCTCCCTCCCAATTTTAATTGAATTCATTTTTGTATGCAAACCCTTGTCAGTTGTTCCTGTGTAATGGGACGGTGACAGCAATAGTGCGGCTTAGTAAACCTTACCCGCAAAAGCTTACGGCGATCAACTTTATCTCACCACATCCATCTCATCCTTTCATTTCCCCTAGCAAAGAAAAATATTATTTCAGTCGACAAGTCTAAAATGATATCGGGCGCGCATGATTATTTCATTAGTGAATCTAGATCTCCATGTCTCGGAACAATAAACGAAGACAGCAGGCGTACTTTTTATTATCATCATCCTCGCACACGTCCATGTTTCCAGAGAATTACAGTAATGAAAACAAAAAATCATGAAAAATGCTAAATAGTTTGATAATGATGTTTTAAAGGATTCGTCTCATGGTGGTCTCCTTTGTCTGTTGGAGCATGTAGGCAAGGTATGTATCTTGTGTGCAGATTAAATTATTGCATTATTTTTAGGCAGAAGTCATGCTGAAGTCAGCGATTAGCATTATCGTAGTTGACTGTAAAAGGGTTTTACTACTTCAAATGAATGGGACGTGTGCCTACAGAAACATCCCCTTCAGCTCTAATTCCTTTTGCACACACCAGCCATTTCAACGAATTTTTAAAGATGACTGATTTTAACACGAAATGAAAGAGCTGTCTACTCGCGGTCCTTCTTCCAAAGCAAACAGAAAAGGTAAGGTGATCGTTCAGCACTACTGTGAAATAATGTTATTACTTATTTGATGATGATGATGATGACTTTTGTCCAATTACAATAGCAATTTCTCTTTGCCGGCGCGTTGTTGGAGATTGGTGTAACTCTTCTCTCCGTCTCTCGTTTTTGATGAGTTTAATGAGAATGAGTAATGAACTGGACCAACGGCTGTGCTGTCATCATCCTCTTCATTGCTCATCCCTTTTTTCAACTCTCTCCCTTTGGACTTTTGGACAAGGTTTGGGTTGTATTTGTAATACCCAGTAGCACTCTTTCACATGACATGTCTCACTCACTCAGTCCAACACTGTGGCGACCACCAAACCGAGTTTCTCTTTCCTCTTCCATCCAGGGTTATGCTGCTGCACGACACCACGCCAAAGCATTTATATTCCAATGGAAGAATCAACCATTACGCTTGTAAATTTAATTTTGATTTCCCTGTGAGATAACTAATTTTACTTCTTTATGTTCGGATTGGTCTGCCGTACTTCCTACAATCTCCTCATCCGTCTCCTCTTTCAACCCGAAATTACGCATTTATGTAGTCAGCAAAATGTAAATCTGACTTTTAAATTGGCAATTTTGATAGGGGAAAAATTCACCCTGAAAAGAGTGTAACTCACTTTGAGTAGAGGGAGACCCCTGCCTGGCTCTTACTGCTATCACTACCTTCAACCAATTAAGAAGGCTTCAACTGAGTGAGTACAACATTGAATTACACAGTATTGGTCAATTTTTCGTGGTAGTTGCATGAATGATAGAGACGAACCCCATGGTATTTGTGATTGTTAGTGAGTGACAACGGAAGCTCATCATCAATTTCTTTTAGGAAAGTCGAACGAACAAAACAAAAGGCACAATCGTCATTGTTAAAATGAACGCAGGGAATTGCGGGTTTACATGTGAGTTGAACTTTCTATTTTTAAAGATGATGATGAATGGGGAATTGCATGTGAATCGGAGTTTCCTTGCGCGAACGGCAAATGGCAGTTATTAAAATTGAAAGTTGACATTTTTACAGGGTTGGAGATGTCACGCACAATACAACATGTGCTCACATGATTAGACATTGGATGTCACATATCCATTTCATCAGCCAGAACAGAGTGCATGTGTAAAGTCTTACATGCACCTCTTCGAGTAATTGACCGTCAATCATTTTGAGTTTAAATGCATTGCAATTATTATGCCAATGGAAACCATAATAAAACACTTACATGTACATACCTACTAGTACGTATATTAACGTGAAATGCTATATGGAAACAGATGTTACGTGTGGTCCATTGTTCTTTTCAACACCGAGTTGGCTTTACTTTCAGTTCATGTCCAGCCTCAAAGTGAGAGTATGACTTTTTCTTTAAATGGTGCAAACGTCATGCTGTCTGTTAATACAAAGCCTACGTATCTTCTAAACCGCTCAGAATCTAAAAAGCAGGAGGATAAATGAATGTCATCATCCGTGATACAATCCTGATAATGACTATCATGATGAGGATGACGGAGANCCGTGATACAATCCTGATAATGACTATCATGATGAGGATGACGGAGAGGACAAGGAGCAAGCAAGTCAGTTGTTTTGCTATTCACTCTTGTTGACATTTAGATGTTGTAATAAAACCGAGCACAATGCAGAATTGTTGGCTGTCGGTGGAAATGAGAGAACAATAACATCCAGAATTGTGCATCACATTGCAGAGCAAGCATTAAAAAATAGAGAAATGAAGGATAGTGGTGGTGTGCGGTAATACCTAATAGGTATGTGTAATATCCTTCGTGTAGGACATTTTACTCCTACATACGATGCGCTTTTTTGACATTTTTCCATTTCATCCGTCCACGCCTAATCCAACTCCCTCATTTACTCTAAAGAACAATTGTATTACGCTTTGTGTTTCTTCCGGAATTACTTTGAGTTACGAAATGTAAATGTGAACCCGGAGGCCAGCTACGCTGGACAGCCTATTTGGACAGAGGACACAAAATTAAAAAGTCATTTCGACATTTGTTCGTCTGTGATTCCGCAATCCTCCTCCAACAACTCACACAAAGCACAAATTCATGTACATATAAAATAAATGCTAAAGCAAGTTTGAACAGAATCTCTGCTGTTAGAATTTGTGCCTTTTACTTCTGTAACTATTATTTTACTAATTTTTTTCCTTCATGACTCATTCCTCCATTATCATTAAAGTGCTTTGTGTATGTGTACGACCGTATAGATAATATATTTTGACTTTTCGAACGAGCTATGAAAATAATAACCCATTTTGATTCGTTACGGTGGACAGACTTGTACACATCGCCTCTAGAAACAACACCACTGCACTGCGGAGAGGGCTCGTATAAAGAAGAGAGAAAATGATTACGGACATGGGGATGAAGAGTGAAGAAATCATCTTGGCTGTTGTAAGTTATAAATGGACCATATCACATCACATTTGTTCATTTGTCCGTGCCCCAGAATGAGTATTATAAAACAGGAAAGATATCTCATTCATTCGTATAAAAATATCAAAAAGTACACAGTGAGTGAAATGGAAATGCTGGAGTTCCAGCGTGGCTGTCAACATGCAAAGTAAAAATACGAGGGGGAAAACTCTTGCCACTTATGTGATGCTCATCTCGTCACTATCATGGTAGGAGGATCAGAGGACACATGGAAATAAGAGAGAAGCAATGAGCAAAGTTTTATTAAAATGGAAAATCCCATAAACTAAGTCAAACAGAACGGAGAGGAAGTTAAGTTGAGAGGAGCGACAGACAAGAAGAGACAGACAGCAGAATAAAAAAAGTCAAGTGTGGTGTTACGAAAAAGGAACCGATGAGTGAGTAAACATTTTAAAAGAAAAAATATGTTATTTTTTGAATGAAAATGCCGATCTTCATAAAACACGGACATAAAAACAAGCACTAACATCATTCCTTACTAACTAAACATCTACTTAAAAAGTAATGTTTCTACGTAATAATGTAGCGTGTAACATTTAGGCCGAAAAAGTACAGAGAGATGGACGAATGGGGAAAAAATGTTTTCCTCTGGTGAACACTTAAGTACACCCACACCTCGTAGAAAGCTTCATAGTAATAATCATTCATCAAACATCTATCATCAAGAAACAAAGTACACATAAAAGGTGTAATGACTGCATTTATTATTCGACTGTGTAATTTCTATGATGAAATTGGATGGAATCATTGTGTCATCAATTGCTCGTTTCTCTCCTTGTATCAGTCCTCCAATTTTGCTGTGCTGGCCGTTCTCTCAGTACGTTCTGCAATGAACAATTAACGAAAATCATACAATATTCTAAGTAAAACGGTCCACTACAGTTCAACATTTTCATTTCCTAATGTACCTATTATAACGTAAAACGTCATCAACAGCTGTGTGTTTTAATATTACATAATGATGGTATGGCACAATGGCACAATTACGCTATTGCGATGCCCTTACAGTAAAAGGTTAAAATGAGTAATTTTCTTCTATTTTCTCAGTGGGACGATGAGTTATGATAGTCATTGGAGAACATTTGGAAAACTGCTATTGTTTATTGTTATGACATGCTTTTTCCTGCAAAAATGGGGTATGACGAGAAAGGAAACTATTAAGCTATTACAATTCCTTTTTTATTGAATGTTGAGCCAAGCATTTGAGATACAAGATGCACATTGTTAAGCCGAGCAGATCAGTATCTTTCTGGCCGGTGTGGTGGTGGTAGTGCCGTTGAGAAGGGCTTGGGTCTGTTTCTGTACATTATGCAAAGCAAAGCAATTTGCTGTTTTTATTGAACCAGTCGGCTTTTTTTACCGATAAAAAGATTCCTATCATCTGATTGTAATAATAATCATAAATAAATGCATATAATATGAAATGAAATGCGTTGCACTGTGTAAGTAAGGAATATAAAAATAGTGTGGCGATGCGATGTTTGGACTGCTATCTGGTCTTTGTGGAGTGTGGATAGTGGAAATGTCTGTTTCTCCTCTTCCTGCTGCCCTCCTCGATTTTATATGCACCCTGCTCTTATCAACTTACTACTTATCTTCCTTGGAGAAAAATAATAAAAATACTAAAATGCATTTCACTACTCACTAACTTACTCACTTGCTTACATTTTATTACCTACTGCAGCACTCAAGCTTTACTCTCTAATACCCCAACAACGAATGTAAGATAAATGGTGAAGTAGGGAACAGCAGATATGTATGAATCCATTTTGTTCTTGCTGGTTTCACTTACTCACTCACTTGCAGTCAAAATTATTCTATCTCGCCTACTTCTCTAATATTGTTTGATAAAAGGTGGAAGTGAAAGAAAGAAAAAAGCCGAACCCCTCCTTTTTTCCTTTATTTTCCATGCATGATATATTGTATCAATATCAGTGTTTGATCATGCACCACTGAGCTGGAGATTATGATGATGTGGGTGATATCCTTCAAGCCTGCTTTTTTATGTGGAGCATTCCCGTAGAAAAATACAAATGGGCGATGATACCAGATCCAGTTTTATTTGTTGTAACTATATTAATGTATTATTACTGATATTTAGTTAGGAGGGAAAACAACACAGCCAAGACTTGGTTTGTCTACAGTAGTACAACTTGATGCACTAGTATTTTCCCTACTTTCCTTGTCTTTAAATATATATGGAAGAATGCACGTTTTCCATGTAGAAGACATTGCACATCCATTCAAATGATGATGGTGATGATCGTCATAATCATCGTATCATCCCTCTGAAAAGAAAGCCTCCGATTTGACATGGCTCTTCCAGAGAAGAAGGAAACTGAAAAATAGAAAATAGAATCGTGCTATCGTGGTTCTCGAGCGAGGCGAATAAAGTAGATAAGAGTAGTTTAGTAGTGCAGGAAGAAAGTTGTAACGTTAAAAGAAATCGACATGAAGAGAGAAGAGGGAAGGGGAAGTTGCTAGTTCTGTCTGACTGACTTGAGTGAGTGAACTGAGTAGAAATGATTTTCGAGGGGAAATGGTGTGTACACGCGAAGTATGTATTTTGGTGTCATTGAGAGACTACATTGGCTGTCCCTGATACTGCTTACTCTGTGAATATCTACCAATATTCCTATCCCACTTTCCTTTCTCCTTCAAAGTAGTTAGTTCTGTTTTAAGGTTATTCACTTGTATTGCATTGTATTGCACTTATTCGCGTTAGGAAAGAGAAGCGAGAAGATGAGATCATCCTCTTTTTTTCATTTGAGGGGTAATAAATGTAAGTCAGGAAGCTGTCCCTTCTGGCTTTCCCTGCCTTCATCTGCAGCAGTGTTGGCGATGGTGGCGTTGGTGGATACATGGTGATGATGCCGATATGCCAGTTATTTGAAAACTCACGACGACGTTTCATGGTCATCATGGGTTGTGAACCTTCTTACCTATTCTAGCATAGTTTCTATTCCAGTCGTGAATACATCGTCACAATGATGTGATGGTGTGCTTTATGACGGCTGCTTCTCTTTTGTAGCAGGGTGGATTCACTTGCTCTTAGGTTAATACAATTACGCCCCGAGATCAATTCAGTTTCCAATGGGTAGGAGGCCTGACGTAGAGGAAATAACGGAAGGAAGACCTAAAAGAAAGATAATGCGGCGAACAGAACTTGATTCATGGTCAGAAGGAAGAAACGTTGAATGTTTGATTAAAAGAAAAGTTCACCAGGTACTTTTAACTGACTGTGTTTTAGTTGTGGACATCCCTTATTATTTTGACACAGTTGTTCTTAACAGACAATATGTAAGCTTCGTTAAGCTATAAGTCAAAAGCATCGCTTTCCAAAACAACGTCGGCCTTTTATTTTTCTAAAAAATCTATTTTCCGAACTGATGACTCATCTTCACTGGTTTAAAACAGCTGCACCGTATTTCAAATTGAAGCTGTAAATAAAAAGTGATTCCTCCCCCTAATTCAATCGTTCTTGGATTTTACTTAAAAAATATCTAAACGTTTAGAGGTCTCGTGGTACTGACTTTACTGACTGGGTTTGAGGGATGGTTCATGTTTTCTCTTATTTATAATGAAGAGTAATGACTTTTATAGGTTCAATGCAATTAAATTTCTTAGCATAGACTATTCAAGTTGATTTTAATATGATGTCAAAATAATGGTACAATTCAAGTTACTTGGATCGTTAACTAGTTCAATCCATGGTCATTCATATTTTAAACGTGTACGCACTTCCAGTGTTACTACTATTGCTTGGTAGACGAGTAGTACAATAAAGAAAGTTATTATCTCCTGGACAAGACCTCAGACATAATCACCTGTCCAATGCAGGAAAGCAGTGAAACAATTCTCTTGGCGTAAGCGGAGGTTACTTTGTAATAACCTCCACACGCATAATGTACGTAGTCATCTGATTGCATTTATTTTCACCCGCTAGGAAACAGGATGCGTAAGACATGAAATAGTAGATAGTAGATTGCATTGCATTTTTCTTTGCTAATGGATTTCGTTCACGTTTTCAGGAACATCGCGTCCGCAACAAACCACACAGAGTTCCTTAACAATACAACATGGTAACTGAACAAGGTTGACTCGTTCTTTGGAAGCAATTTAACGAAAATGATGATATGCTTATGATGAGATAAAGGTGCATGAATCAAGACGCAGATAGGTGGAGGATTATAATTCTTGAAAAAGACGATGACATAACATGCGAGCAGAGAAAGTGGCTAAAGGAAGGAGCTGCCAGCTGCCATAGACAATTATTAGTACTGTGAAGGTAACAAGCGGAAGCGGTTTAGCCAACAAAGTCGGGTTTGTATTGTGTCAGTGTGTGCAGCAGTATCCATTATTTCACTAAAATATCAGATCATAAACATTAATTTGAGAATGGACAGGTGAATGAACACAGAGTAAAGAAAGCAAGTAATGCGGTTTAGATTGTGCTCGTAGGAAAAAGGTGCAGACGAGCAACTTTAGCCAGTCTTAAATATTGTTCTTTCTTTCTTCCAAGTTGACTACTTTGTAATGCTGAGAAGGTGACAGCTATGCCTTTTTAATAATACAGTTTTCGTCATTTCTCCAATTACCACAAGCGTTGTTTTGCATTTTAAGCGAAAATTGTGAGTGGAACTAGCCATTTTCTCACTTTCAAAACTTTTCCTTATTTTCAATGCAAAGGTTTTTCTTTTCAAAGAAGGAAATTTTTTTGAGCCCACAACTCAAGCGCCAGTATGTTGTTTAGGTTAGAAAACTTTTGGGACGCTGGACTATTTTGCATGAATATTTTAGCATCTTCAAATACACAAACATCCAACTGCGAGAAAATATGCGCGTTGTGGCGGTGTCTTTGATAAAAAATGTTGGTTTGTATGCTTATATTATTTGCTATGTTGGTATTGTATGATATATATTTTTAACAGTAGCGGGAGCAGAACCCTGGCGATGATTTCACCTCCGTTGTTTACTCATTTTCCATTGTTAGACATTTGCCACACCGAAGCTTCCGATTAAGTAGGTTTACATGTAGAGAGATGATTCTCCCCCGGTTCGTGGACAAACTGTTTTTGCGTTTCAATACCAATACCATTACAGTGCATTGCAGCTAACCCAGCATTAATTCTGGTTTCTTTTACAACGGAAGAAGAAAATGATGAATGCTTCCACTTTTTCATCATCAACATCAGGTGCATAATCGTTTTTCCGTCTGCACAAGCTTCCCTCCTCCTAACACAACTCTCCTTTCTCCTTGCATCTTATGATATAACAAGAGTGAGTTAAACTGGCGTGTAATGGAAAAACAACAATACTCAGACGATCCTCCTCGTCGCATCTTATCATCAGCAGAGCATTGTTGGATTTGAAAGGAAAAGGGAAGGTATAATATTCATGTGCGGTTTCGTTTTGCTTAGGTTGCTTCTGTAGAGTCTATTTACATAGCGCAGCCAACCTCTTCTGTACACAACTTCTTGCAGTTTAGTTACAGTTACAGTCGCATGCATGCCTCGGTTGATTCAAGGGGATTTTGTATTGTTTATCTGGAAAATTTGCGTGATCTGTGCGAGTTCCTGCTTTCCCAGCGCAGTGCCTTTTCTGCATAAAATAACACGACTCCTCCTTTCGGTCTTTTGGTGGTGAAAAATGTGTACAATGCGTGAATGGATTAAATGAAGATATATTCTGTGATGACGAATATGACATGCACCCGTGCATGCTGCACCAAAGAAAACAACTTTGTTTTCCTTTTTCATAAAATTCACTTGTAAAAGCAACATCCACCAAGCACCAAGAAAGAAGCAACGTGAAGCTAAGTAGCTTTCTTCAAAGTAAACAAAAAATGAAAATAAAACTTTTCTTGGTTCGTTGGTTGCAGTTGCTTGTCTTTTTATTTCGTAAAAATGGAAACTTGCAAATAACACTCCAACTCCGTTCGCAAGTACATTCAGTAACAAAATGTTCATGGAGCATAGAAAAAACACGTTTTTCCTTAATTTTAACGTTAACAAGAAAGATAGTAAAAGTTATCGAAGGTAGCGTCAACCGATATAACAGCCCTTGTCTCTGTATCCGTACGTACTACTGCAACAACCACCACCTTCACCACCACCACCATCATCGTCATCATCAGTAGCAAAGCATCTGCCCGTTTTTTGAACTCCCTTTACCACATCTGCTGGTCCATTGCGTATAGATAGACGTGAGAGCGTTGGATACGCTGAGAATGTGGAAAAGACTCGCAGAGGCAAGCAGCTATTAGGGGAGTAAGTACAAAACGGTGATCGCTCAAGTGGTTCATAGCTCACTTGCAAGTTGCTCCCGGTGAAGGCAACAGCCTCGCTGTCAGTTGACTCCACGAGTTTTGCATGTTGCTGAAAGTGTTTGCTCTCTCAACCTCTTTTTGTGTGCAGTAGTGTGTCATAAAAAGCAAATAGAAAAGCTAGGCATTCCTAATTCGCAACCACCTCCTTTGTGTGAATTTCGCCAGGAAGTTAAAGAGGAAGAACCATTCGAGAAAAGTAACTTTGTGTAGAGACATTGAGAAAACTAGCTGGATAAAAAGTGAAGCAGAAGTTTTCTCTCAATTTTCGAAACACTTCCTCTGCTCCGTCACAATATTTTTTATACTTTTCTCTACAAGATTTTCTTTCTGCGTGTGAAAGTGCAGTGGTGAGGTGACATTTCTAAATTCGTCGTCTATTGTGTAAATTCCTTCATAGTCAACAAGCAGACTCGGAGACATTTTCTCTAAACAAATTCAAACTGAACACACTGGAGTTTAGTTGATCTAGTTTGACATTTTTTTTCCTGCTGAGCATTTCTAAAAGGACTCATACCTGGAAACCCTTTCGCCCTCAATTTGTGAATTATGTACTCGACTTACACAAAAAAGTTTCCATTCCAGGAAAACAATTTGACTTCACCTAGAGTTTCACTCACTTGATTTTTTGGACAGCTAGACCTGAGTTCTGGACTGTGCAACAAATAATAAATTAAGGTAAAATACAAGTTGGCTCTCGTACCATTTTCTTATTGTACATGCGGATAGAGTCCGGGAATTAAGACCTAGGTGAATATTTAAGCTGTTGTAGAATGCGAATCATCAAGTTATATGTACTTTTCTTGTCTACATTCGTCTACATTTCTATCAGCCAACTTTTTTGACTCATTCATTTTGCAAGAAAATAGGGCTAACTAACTAAAATGTAAATGTACTACAAGGAGATGAACAAGGGGAAACAACAAACAAAAGCTCTCCGCTACATTTTCTCACTTCATTATCTTTAAATAATGCTACTATTCAAGACTAGGATGGTGTTATTAGACAAGAGTGTGGCAGAAGTGGTGCAGTGATACTCCTGCAACAAACACTCCGACGACGACAACTAGCGAACTCAACTAATTCAATTTACAAAAAAAGAGAGACAAGAGAAGAGAGTGAGCAAGTAGACGCAGAAGAAACTAACTATTTAAAAAGTAGTGTGAGCAAGAGAAGAAGCAGGAGCAGAACAAAGACAAGTCTTAATTAATCAGTAAGATACATGCAAACATGCAAGCCTGGATACTATAAAAGAATCGCGGCTCATTCATTCATATCGGGCTGCTACATCGTGTTTCCAGCAGTCTCAAAAGTATTATTATTAACAAGCAAAATGAAACGAACTCTAGTATAAGGAAAGCAAACGGACACAAAAGGTATAAAAACATTGTAGCGAAAAGTAAAGTGAGTTTTGAGTTTCACGCTTTACACATTACGTAGCTAAATTTTTGTTCCTTCAAATTGTGTTGCGTATTTGTCACAGGAGACATCATCATCATCATCATCATCATCTTTATATTATTGAAGTCATCTACATATCGATCGCTGGAGTGGTGCAAAAACTCTTCTTTTTGGAAAAAGGTTAACCAATCTTAACAAAAACTTCCGTGTCTCATTATTACTAGATTAAATTCTACTTGGCAAAATTCTGGAAAAAATCAATTTTACTGTTGGGTTTACAAAACAAAACCGAGCTTACAACTTAAAACGAAAAGTATTTCGGGTGAACTTTTGAGAAGCTGTCAATCATACTTAATTCATTGTAGCAAGAGCAAAAATAGGAACATTTGACACATTCATACCCCATCAACAATCCATTCCATAAATAACTGTCGCCACGTTTCCTTGTACAAATTTTAAATTATTCATGACTCTTTGTTAATGAGAAAGAAAACAAAGCCTTGTACTTGAGGTTTTCGTAAGGACAATCTGGCAACGGGTTATAAAACAACATTACTTTTCTTTCAATGTCAACAACTGGACGAATGGCAGTATAAATATAAAAACAGTCTGAATAAATATGCACACTTTTAATGAGCAAGTCAAATAAATGAGACCTACAAGCGATAACTTTGAAACATAATCCACCAGCAGATTGAAAGATGTTTCACGGGAGGGCTGAAATACAAAGGAAAGAAAAAAATTATTTCATATTTATTTTCCTTTTTTTATTGTCCGCTTCCAACTTAACGCCTTTTACGTCGTCCATTATTACACTCCTTATGAGAAAGACTTGTGTGTGGGACACTCTCTCAAGACACTTGTAAAATGCATTTATATTCTCCCCTAAGATCTTGTTTAGACATATATGAGGTCATAAAAATAAGTAAAAAAAAAACTTAAGAAGGCACAAGCTGCAATGTAACAAACTGGCACGTGCTTAAAGCAGTAGGAGTGCAGCAGAAAAGGAAAACCGGAAAAACTGTGAGTTCAGCTCAGAGTCGTGTTACATTACCGTACATAATGTATAATATAAGAAAAAGTAGGTTCGTTGTGTTCTGCTGATTAGTTTTTGTCTCCTCTAGCTCATGTGAGTGTGCACACTACATAATATATTGTAAGAGCTTGTTCCATTATTCTAGGGCTATAATCACCATCTTAAAGCTGGAGCACTCCACCACTGAGCAGCCTTCCTTCCTCTTAGCAACCCTGTGACATTTCAATCTCTGTCAGGATAACACACACAGAGAGGCTGGTCGTGCTTTGCTTAGTCGAAGTTTACAAGGTTATTGATGGTTGCATGCAAGAAACGCATGTATCGCATCGGATCGCACCCCCTTTGACTCACTCACTCTAAGTTCGGTGTTACGTTATTATTACATTACAACACAGCAGAAAAACGTGCTGAAAGGAAACGAGTCCGCACCGACTCTAGGAGACGATTATAGAAACTTTAGAAGGGCAAGAGAAAAGAGAAAAACGATGAAGGGGTGAAATAAATTGACTATTTTTCAGCAAGAACAAAAAGAAATATTTGAAGAATAAGAAGGAAATGCAACTATTTTCTTGTTCACTTGCTTTCTTCATGTCACTGGCTCATTGCTCTTCTGACTCTTTCTAGATGTTTGTTGTGTGAAGTGACTCTTCGGCAGTTGTTACTCGATTTGATGACTCACTCACTTATTCGATTGCTGTCTGCGTGTGAGAGAACCATCATCCGTTTTAATCAATACTGAAAATCTTGTAACGCGTATGGTAAGAAGAGTCTGGAAAAGGTATCCTGTGGTCTGCCCTGACTGACACTGGATGGACACTGGTCACATAATAAAAGTAGAAGTAAATAGTTCCGCTCATCCTATGTGTAGCCGTTAGCTAAAGTTGTATCGCATCAAGTCATAGTCATGGCTTACTAAGCCTCGAGGTTTCCAAAGAGGATTCAGTCCTTTTTGCGGGCGAGTGCTTTATTTTCATTGAACTTCACGAAGACTCCTTTTTCAGACTTCGAGCAGCAGCAGCGCAGTAATAAAAATTCAATAGGGTAGCTACAGGAAATAAATGTATATAAAGTGAGAGTATATCTTATCAGCATTATCACAAACACACATTCGGTACAAAAAAACTTGCATTCTTTCGGCCGGAATGAAAGTGCAATACTCTGGAAGTTTTTGAAGCTGGTTGATCCGATTCAGATCCAGATTACACTTGTCATTCTTCATATCGCTCAGGCTAAACTCTTTCCACTTTCTTTTATCAGTGTACTGCTTTATGTTCTAGTAACAGTGGAGGTCGTATTGTACTCTGTATTGCGATTTAAATAGTATTTTTTAAACGTCGTTCTCTCATGTGATCTCGTGGAAAAACACAATATTTCGCGTTCCTTTGTAGATAAATTCATTGGTTATCCATTTATCCATCTATCTTCTTCTTACACATATTTTCAAGATCTCAATTGAGTCTCGCTGCTTATAACCACTGCATCGTTGTCGTATTTCCATGATATTTCACGTAACATTATTTTCACTGTGTAAACTATAAACATAAGAAAAATGTATTTTTTCGCTTGCCCGTCCTTAAATCCTAGATCTTAACACGTTGCACTTATTTTAACGTAATATTATTGACTTGACTCGATTTTGGTCCTTCAATATTTTTGTGCAGAAACAAGAATGGCCAAGCAAAACGAAAGAGTTTTACATTGTGGAGTATAAGTATTAAATGAACTGTTATATATCATTCTGAATCTTTAAGCTTGTCGTTCTGTATTCTGACAGTGTCCATTATTGCAATTGCAATAAGAAAAAAAATAATGTAATACGAGCGTTAAACCCTTTGAAGAGCAATTCCGGAAATGGGAAATTGTCAGAAAGGATTTGTAGTCAACCTTGGAAATGTACAAAAATCTGGTTTGCATGGAAGAGGCAGCATTTCAGACCCAGTTCTTCTTTAACAATAAAAAATCCTAGCAGAGACCATCAAGATAGAAAACAACTTTTGCGAATTTCCATCTGCGAAATAGTTTTTCCTTCTTATAACACATTCATCTTCGATTTCACATGGACATGCTCTTCCGATCATCGATGATTCATGACATTCGCCTCAGTATTTTAAAGGTTAAGTCATCCCAGGGGATAGATCAGTATAGTAGGAATTAGGGATTTATAAGACAGCTGAAATGCAATGCATAAATAAATAGTTTTGCCTTATTTCGGTATACATTAGTATTGTATTTGGTTTCTGTGAAATCAACCAAACTCAATTCTTGGATCAATGACAGAAGCTTAACTTAAGAAACACAAAGTACAATTCACTTTAATTTTGTTATCTGAGCTAGGAGTGCGGGAAAGTTGCATAAGATTCAATAGTTCCGTGGCAGGTTGCAGTCGAGAAGACAAAATAAATGTAGAATGTTGCGTGAATGAACGAAATCATTATGTTCATGCATCATGTATTCTCCACGAATGCTACAGAAACGGTATTCAATTCAATTTGACTCTCAATTTCTTCGTTTTACATTTTCACTGAGTGACAGGCAGAAGCAAGTAGTTCCTCTTCTCATTTCCACCATCAGTCAGTCAGGGTGCTCCACGTACAGCACACTATTTTACTAGACGCCGGAAATGACACGTCAGAAAATCCTTTACTACAGTACTTTATTTCTCCGTTGCTGCTCCTGTCAGCAGGTGAAAAGCAGAAAATACGAGACAAGAGCAATGGCAATCCCTCCAAACGCAGAGAAGCCAATAATCTTTTTTCGTGTCTCTTCCTTCCATATGTTTTAGACTCTTTTACTTGTTTACTTTCCAGATTCAATATTTGAAACAAACGTGCCGAGTTGATAACAGTTACTACTTTAACTTAAAAAACTACATTGTCGACTCACGCTTCCATCTGAAGCAGGTTTATTGCCCTTCTCTACGATTTCATTCATCAGAGAAAGAGAGGACAGAAATGGACACGCTGTAATTTATCCATTATCATTTTATGTCTATCCACGATTGCGTCGTCATAAGTGATCAGCGTTTCCCAACACGCACGTCACGTTACAGTGTGTCAGTAAAATTGTTGTAATCGACTCACTCACTCCACATTTCAGTTTGCCTTTAGTTTTCATTGATTACGATTACCTTCTCCAACTCTACTACATTTCTACTAAACTCATTTCCAGATATGATAAGCCTTTCAACACAGCATTTTTCGGGTAGTATCATCTTCATTTCATCTTCTTTTATTCCAATTTCTGAAACCGAAGTGGTTCTTTGGGATATAATAAAGTAATAAAAAAGTTAACACAAGACATCCATTTTTTCTCACAGCCAGCAACTTCATCATCATCATTTTTTTCTGGTGGAAGTATTCGCCATTACCATTACGAAATAGATGGTCACAGAAAGTGTGATGTAAAACAGAAGTAGACCCAATAGATAATATTAAAAAGACCCAAGAGAAGTACCAAGTGAACGGCTGTAAGCTTCTTTTTATGATCTGATTTATTACTCAAGAACCGTATCGTATCTCGTATGTTTTTGGTTTGAAGCATAAGCTGGAGACACAACATATTCTTTTGCATCGTCAAATGATCATCATTGACTCTGACTTAACTTTATAAGATTCCTTTAACTATATTTCACCACATCATCCACACTATTTATTTACTTTCTGTATCACTTCTCAATTTCTCAATTTCCCTTTCTTATGGTGGTAGTGTAGCCCCGTTTGACGGGTACCTAACAAGTTAAGAAAAAAAGTATGGATGATGAACCGACTCCTGGCTGCGAGCAGACTGTCTAAAGTACTTATTAAAAAGGCATTACATCACTCATATATTGCATCACATTCACATTTTACATGTCATATTAAAGAGAACGGGGAAGTTGCGTGAATGGATGACTTCGACTGCTTCCAAGTAATATGAACTATACATTTCCCTTATTATTGCCGCGTGTGGTGTATAATAATAATAGCAATTCTTAAATTGTCTATTTTTCCAGAAAAAAGGGAAAGAATAAAGTTGACACTTTTCCTTCCCACACCAGGCAACGAAGAAGATTGAGCAGGTGCCAGGAATAGAAAAGGAGCTCTAGCAACAGCAACCCACCGCCACACTTCTCCAGAGATTGCCAAAGAAAGAAAGGAAGCTCATATTATGTGCATTTGAGTGTCAAGTATATTATATTTTTAAAAGGAAGAGAGAGAGAGAAAAGATATCAGTTTTTCTTGCTCGGTGTGGCAGTGGCTTGCCTCCGTGAAGAAAGCGACACTTTTAGTGAATATCCAGCGTGTTCACAATGAACCAGAGAATAGTGGATGTGTGGCAGTACTTCTGAACCTCCATTTTTATATCTATTCGCACTCTATATCTGCTCTCGAGCTGTGACTCTAAAATAACCTATCCGTTTTTTCGAGGAGGAAAAGACAACCGAACGAACCGGGTGACAAGGGAGAATTTAATATCCATCCAAGAAAGCAGAAGCGAGAAAAAAAGTAGACAGCAAACGGTATTATTATAAGTCACATCAAAAGGAGAAGATAAAGGAAGAAGTGAAAGGAACCTTCTTTTCTCCTTTGGATGCTCTCCGAGGAAAGAAAACATTATCATTGTGAAAGCAAATAGTTATCCGTATTGGGAAAAGTGTACCTTTTATTCCATCAGCAGGCAGTGTATCACAAAACCAGACTAATCCATTTTGGAAACCAAAGAAGAAGCGAAAAGAGGAGAGTTTATACCCGAGAATCCTTTGGCCCGTTCCCGTTCGTTGAGGAAGTGCTACCAGCAAAAGTTACTTGCTCCAAGTAAAACAGAAAGAGGAGAAGGAAGATGTATATCCGTGAGATGATTCCCAAGTGGACACTGTTGTCCGTGTCAATCCTGGCAGCCCTGTTGCACGGTAAGCGAGAAAGGAAAATACTAGACTAAGAGTCGAGTTGTGCTTAATCTCTTTCACTTTTGCTGCTTTTGCTTACCCAATACCCCATTCATCTTTTGCCCCATGTATAATATAATATGGTAAGGATGTGGACAAAAGTAAGTAGACACATTGAGCAAAAGGACCCTGCAGAGAAGAAGAAACGCTTTCTTCTTCCTAGATTTATGAATCTTTCATTTGTTCAGCTAATATGACAAGCACACTTGCCACCAGTATCTCAGCCACAGTCAGTGTAAAAGGAAATCTACTTACATTGGGGACTCAGGAACGGGGTAAAGAATCTGTGCGGTACATATTAAATATTAATTATTATTATGGTTGCTAGTAATTATCCTAACCATTCTCTTTTTTGTCAAGTCAAACATATCTTGCATACTACAAAGCGCACACAAAATATAACTCTTTCAAATGTTTTAGATGTTATAAAAGCATTCACTTATTAAGGTACAGGTGTAATTTTGAGATTTGTTTGTTCTGTCAACCATTTTGTCTAATTAGAATTGGAGTGAAAAGTAGGACAGACAGTTACGCTTTTGGCGAGTATTATTTGGGCTCTGTCGCGAAAAGGTTTTTATTTTCATGAAGGCCGTAGATAAATACACTCAGGTTGTATATTAATAGAAAATTAGTGTAATAAATACGGTCCGATAATCCAATTGAATTTCTGATGTGCTTTCACTGAAAATGTATTGTCACTTTGCTGTGAATTAGTTGTAAATGGATGAATGAATTGGAATTGAGTAAAGGGAGCACACATGTTTGTATCAGAAGCTTTCTTTGAATCGGATAAAAAGCTTTATTTCATCATCATTTTGATCACAGAAGCCAAACAAACAATAGACAAGTAGAGTTCAGAGGCGGTTTTTGATTCTCAGAAATGAAACGAAAACTTTTCACGTCTTTGTTCAATTTCATATTGAAATGCTCTGCATGCCGACCGACAAAAGCTTGATACATAGTGGAAAGTTGGGAGTGTAAGCAGTAAGCATGTAACATACATTCATACCTTTTGTAATCATCGACAATTCTATTCACTCCGGACACCAAATGTAACCAACTGAAAGTTTTCAGATAAATTTTTCATTTCACGCGCTACTTTGTGACAGCAGTTCTAGTTCGTCTAGTACTAACCAAATCATGCAATAAAAATAATGAAAACAAATCAATAAGCAAAACATAATGGGGTTTGGGGGTGACATAGAAAAATACAGCGAAAATTTATTAATGCTTCCCACGCATGTCTCAACATTTCAAATGTAGCTATATTAATAGGAGGTGTTGCAACGACGATGTACTGCATCTAAATGATACATAGGTAATAATTTATTCGATGAGTACTCATAGAGCAGCAAGACTCTTTTCGTCACTGCGGCGCTTACAATGCGAGTGCAGACTGCACAAATCTGTTGGCATGTGGGTTTCAATATGTAGCGTTATACGAGTACAAAAAGCCTTAGATTTCCAGAATGTGACTTTGCAATATTGCTACAACGAGCAGCAAAGGGGGGAAAGGGAATTTGTCAGTATCATTGGAAAATCGTCGTGTGTGGTGGAATGATGGTGATGGTGGTGGTGTGGCCAATATTTTATTGCATTTTTTCGCTTGTTCCACCACGCTACACCACACACATTCTCCGTAACCACCACCGCCTACTAATACGGAAAGATTTGTTCTCCAGTTAGCAGACCCTACATGGAAGTGTTATGTCGGCATCACAGCAACACCATCACCGCTGACCTATTCACAGTCACCCACGACGCTTTTTACTTTTCCCAGTAAAAGTGCGAGGGAGTCGGAGGAGTTAGACCAGGAAAATAAATGAATGAACGAAAATGCAATATTTCACGGGCAATCACGTCACATGCATTAGTATTTTCAACAGTTCTTTCACCTACATCCGATTTCATTACATTTAGTTTATACACCTCCTCCCCCTGTGCCATGTGCCAGCAAAAAACGAACACTCTGGTCTACTTTGTTCGCACATATCTCAGACAGGTGATAAAAATCCTTCTTATCGTATCAATATCTCTCAGACTCAATCAGAACCTGCTCTGCTCTAGAGAAATACGCAAACACATTTTTGACCGCGTGTTCCTTAACTTACGTATGTATGCACCAAGCTCACTATTTATAAAGGAGGTACTGATTTATTTGGAGAAAAGAACCGTAGAATTCCACTCCGCCCCGTTAGAGGATGCATAGTTGTGTTTGTGACGTCGCTTTTTGTTCCATGCCACCGAGAGCGATCCAAGCAGAGCTCCGCTGGAAAGAGCCAACTGTGTGTAAAGCATAGGTATAAAGCACGGAGCTATGTGTAGAATTGCTTTGCTATTAGATTTGTATTAATTCCGCTTGTTGAGCACAACTAGCCAAGTGGAAGTGAGCAGCAAGGAGACGAAAGGGAGAAAAAAACACGAACGAGGATTCGAATCGAATGATTCATTCGAAAAAGGAGAGTAAAGTGCGTGTATGGCGTTTATACGTACGTTAGAATCCTGAAGAAAGAGGAGTGGAATGAAGCCAATAGAATGTATCATAGGGTAATATCATCCTTCTTGAGTGCAGACACAGAAAAACCTACAGTCAACTTTGCACCATGAAATGCATTCTCAAACCTAATCCATTTTCAATCCACAAAAGTGAGCAGCAGCAGCGCAAGAAAGAAGTTATGTGTGCGGGCGGATGATGCCGATGATGTGTTGAAAGGTTTAATAGCATTTGGCTAAATATTTCACTCGTGTACAAAAATTCATGGAATTTTTTATACCCTCAACAGAAAATGTGTTAAAAACTGGCGGTGTCCAATAATTCGTTTCTGAATGGTGTGTGCAAAGCCAATTCACACATTATTCACATGAAAAAAAAAACTCTCGATATTGACAACTGGAAATTGAGCATACGCATTCTGTAAGAGGAAATAAGTGTCCTACTTTCCCACAA